>JADRCD010213777.1:0-41787 GCA_019843815.1 Montemys delectorum
CAAACCTGAAGCATGCCAGACAAACACTCTTGCTGAGCTGTATCCTCGTCCCAAATATTCTGGATAGCAACAGTAATGATGGTCAATATTTTGAGAGTTCTCACTAAATGCAAGTCACATGTAACAACTGATTTAATATGCACAATAATCTCATAGCATCACTCATTGTCAACCTAACCTCTTTTATAAAAATACAAAAAGTGAGGATCTAGAGGATAAATAACTTACCTAAGGTCACATAACAGCTACAAGGTGATGGAGTCATGACTGAGACCCAGTTGTTCCAAGCTGGAGAGCCACTCTTCTGTTACTCACTGTGTCCAAGGACACAAATCCCCACCAGCTTTATGCTTTAAAATATTGTTCTAGTCTAGAGCATTTTAGTTCATTTCTTGTGTATGTCATTATACATGAATACATATGTATGTACATTTTTATATAAAAGATATACATATTCATGTAGATAATTATTAATTATATTTATATATTATATATTACATATCATTATATATAAATGTGTGTGTTATAATATTTATATATATAATTTTTGCTTTGCGATTTCCAGGGTACTTACATATCCAAAGACAAAAAGATATTGTATTTTCTTTTAATTTCTTTAAAGATTTTCTTTTCATAACTTTTCCGATATAAAGTAGGGTGGAGTTTTCATTTTACCTTTTGTGATATAAAATGTACACATCAGTACCTGACTCTTGCCTTGGTGGTCTTAATTGCTACACCTTTCAAGTCAAGCATCTGTATATCTGGGGCCTATCCCGTTTGTCCCTATGCTCATACAATACCTTAATTATTCTTGAAATGCAGTAAACCATGTCCCCTCCCTTAACTGGTTCTTTTTAAAGTCCCATTGCCAATTGTAGTTTTACTCTTTCTTAGATATTCTAAAGTAATATTGTCAAGTTTCATTTTTCTTTTTTAGTCCTGGGGCTGAGGAGAGGGCTCAGCAGTTAAGAGCTCTCTCTGCTCTTGCAGAGGAGCCAGGTTCAATTCCCAGCACACACATGGTGGCTCACAGTCATCTGTAACTCCAGCTGCAGGGGATCTGATACACTCTTCTGGCTTCCACAGGCACCAGGTACACACATGGTGCTCAGACACACTTGCAAGCAAATCATCCCTACATGGAAGAATTTTGTTTTAATCCTAAAAGAATTTTTATTGTAATAGCCTTGAAATTATGGAATAATTTGGAATAAAGTAAGATCTTTATGATATTGAACCATGCCATCCAGGGGCACTGTGTAATTCAACATTTGTTCAAGTTTTTCCTGTTCAAAAATTATATAAATAAAATTCTCTGTAAAAGCCCATTTTATTAGGCTTAGTCCTCACTGACAATCTTGCTTGTGATGGAAGCTTTTCTAGTCATAGCCAGGATGGCTCTGCAGTTGGACAGCTTCTGCAGCAGGTGGTCACTGCCGACAGCTCTGCCCCTGTGAGTCCTCTGTGTCTGCTTACACAAGAGTCCCTGTGCTGTGTCTACATCACCTGTAAGAAACTGTGATACATGAGCTCTATATAAACCTAGGACAAGGTGGACTCTAACCACACTTGGTTTGTGTGTTGACTTCTGAGTCAGTAACGTTGCTTAATTCTCTTATTCATTTTAAAAATTGTTTGCATATTGTCTTGAACTTTCAATGGAGGAAATTAGGTTGCTGGGAAGTAAAACAGTTTTTTTTCTTCCTCTTTAGGCTTTATGTCTTTTTTTTTTTCCTTTTTCTTATTTTATTCCACTGTCTGTAACTCAGATACTAGTAAGGTAAACAGAAGTAAAAGTGGACATTGTTCTCTCCCTTCTAACATTAGTGGTGGGATTTCTGAAGCTTTACTGTTATATGTTATAGGTTTGTTATGAGTCTTTTTGGATTTTTATTTTATGTGTTCATTGTATATGTCTGTGTCTCATATAGGACACTTCCATACAATTTTGTATGTTAAACATATTGTCCCCTATGCCTTCCCCTTTCTCACCCTTCCTGTTTCTAGGGGAACTTTGTCCCCCTAGAAAGTTTGCTTTTACTTCCATGTTATGTATTCATACATGATTATTTCTATAAAATCTAGGAACCATAAATGAGAAAAAAGAGGCTAGTTATTTTGTTTAATAGACCATCTCCAGTTGTGTACATTTTTCTGCACACTTTGTTCTTTTAATTACATTTTATTGTTTATTTTACATGTGCATGTGTGCATGTGCATGCACATGTGTGTGTATGTGTGTGTGTCTCTGTGTATGTGTACCATGACACACATATGGAGGTCAGTGGAAGTCAGTTCTCTCCTTCTGTCATGTACACCATGTAGATGCCAGGGGTCCCATTGGAGTTAGGAGCTGGCACCTTTATGAGCTGAGCAAACTCATCAACCCAACTTTGTTCTTCTATATGGTTGAAAATTATTCCATTGTGTTTTGTACAAGAGTTTCTTCAATCAGATTCCCTGTTGCTGGTGACAGAATCTGATCCAAACCTTAGCTAGTGTGAACACAGCTTCAGTAAACACAGGTGCATGTGTCTGTGGTGAGCTGCAAGTCCTTTATAGACAGTCTTCCAAGGTGGTGGATGATCTCTCCTTAGAAGTTGTACAGTGAGGGCTGATGAAGTAAGAAATGCTTTCCGTCTATGGAGTGGAATGGATGGCTTTCCCCTTCCCTCTGATAACAATACATGTTACTTAGTAAAATGTTTTGATGGCTTCCTTTCATGCTAGGTCTAAACCTGACCCGGGAGTGATAACATTTAATATTAGAGAAAAAAGGGCTCTGTGTTCAAATAAAATCTATCTGCAATTCCACTATTGTTCTTGTTGTGTCATGTTCACATTTGCTAACAAAAAGCCTAAAATGTATCCAGTGGCATTTAGCCCTTTATGGTCCTCTGAAATATTTACATAAAGATCAGATAGTCTTCGAACATAGGTTAAAATCCCCCTATGAAACCCTCTGGGCCTTGTATCTGTTGTAAGCAGCTATTCATCATGACTGTTAGTGTATTTGAATTTTGTAAACAAATTTCCATTTACATCACTTTAGAGAATGTTCCGTTTTCTAGCCTTACATGCTGCCATAGTTATTCATGATCTCCCTTAACCTCTTTAAGGGAGCTACAGTAAGAGTTCTTTTACGTATGCTTCTTATTTTTCTTTCATCAGTTGAGTCTTAAGTTTGTACGTACCACTGAATTTACATTCTCTTCCAATAAATCATTTAAATTTGTTGCTTGCCTTTATTTCTAGTCTCATCAATTCATGTTTCTGCCTCACTCCACTTCCTTTACATTTATTCTGTTACTACTTACCCAGCTTCCAGAGGTCATCACTTACCTTACTGTCATATTTCCTGATAGCTAACACATATTTTGAAAGCTCTGGGCTCACCTCCATATGCGACTGTTCCTTAGGCTTTTGGACTCTGCATGTGGTGCTTTCATTGTGTTCATTCTGTTAATACTGTTATCACCCTCTTTTAGAAATATGAATTACGTGGCTTTCTTTGTTACTGTTAGCACATGTATGTCATTCTAATTACATCTCATTGATGTCAAAAAAACATGTTTTCTATAGCATTGATTCCCTGAATTTGTGGAGGTCCACTCCTTGCCATGCCTACTACCCTCCCTCTTCTTCCCTTCCCCCTCCCATTTGTCACCTTTCTCCCCCACAAACAGTTTTGCTTCTACTTTCAAGTCAAATATATATATACATTATTGTATGGGTATGGGGGTGTACGTCTTAGCTAGGATCTTATTGCTATGAAGAGACACCATGACCACAACAACTCTTAAGAAGGAAAACATTTCATTGGAGCTTGCATTGGGACAGGTTTAGTCTACTATCATCAGGGCAGGAAGCACGGTGGCATGCAGGCTAACATGGTGCTAGAGAGGGATCTGAGAGTTCTACATCTAGATCCTGAGGCCGCAGGAAGTGACTGTCTGCTACTCACTAGGCCTTGCTTGAGCTTGTGAAATCTTAAAGCATGCCCCCAGTAATTCTCCCAACAAAAGCACATCTACTCCGACAGGGCCACATCTTCTAATGATGTCACTCCCTGGAAGACTATGGGAACTTTTTATTCAAATCACTTTATGAATGTGTGTGTGTGTGTGTGTGTGTGTGTGTGTGTATGTCTGTGTGTCTCTGTGTGTGTCTGTGTGTCTGTATGTGTGTATCCCTGTGTGTCTCTATTTGTCTGTGTTTGTGTCTGTGTGTGTGTTTGTCTCTCTGTCTGTGTCTGCGTTTGTGTGTATGTATGTGTCTATGTGTGTCATTGCGTGTGTGTATCTGTTGTCTGTATGTGTCTTTGTGTGTGTCTGTGTCTGTCTCTCTGTGTTGTCTCTGTGTGTGTCTATGTGTGTTTATGCCTGTGTGTGTCTGTATGTATATCTGTGTCTGTCTGTGTATGTGTGTGTGTGTGTGTGTGTGTGTGTGTATGTGGTAACACTTTACCAACAATGTTATAAGTTCAAGGTGTTACCTGATGGAGTTATTAGAGGCCATTATACATAAAATCAAATAAGGTCAATAGTACCTGTGCTGCCCTCTATCCATATCCCTTTGTTCCTTTCTTCTGCTTGTTGCTCTAGCTGAGACTTTAAGCCCTAAGAGTGGGAAAGTGAACTCTCCTTCCTGATTTTCATGGAACTGCTTTCAATTTTTCCACATTTAGTACAGAACATTCACATTTTACAAATGCTTCATGTGTACTTTTTTTAAAAAAAAAAAAAAGAATACATGTTTTTCTCTACTTGTTGGGTATACTTTTTTCTTTTTTCTATATTCAGTTACTATTATGTGCTCAATATGTAAATGTATGATTAAAATATATAGCAATATCTCAGTCTAATGCTCTACCAACTGAGGTATTTCAGTTGTGCTCATAATTTCAAATTTATATACTTTCTTGTACAATTTTCTAAAGTTCTACTTTATTTTAAGACTTTGTTGTCAGATAATATGAATACAGGATTTTATGTCATATCCTCATATTTGATGTTACTAGGTAGTGTCCATGATTATAGTTACTAGTATTTTCTTAAGTTTGATCTTATCTGATATTATTATTACTACATGAGATTTCTTCTGGTTTCCATTTGTCTAGTATATGCATCTTCTCCATCTCACTGTTTTCAATATTTCTCTGTAACTTTGCTTTCAGTTTATAATGTCTGACTATTAATTTTGGTGGATTTGGGGAAATTTTATTCCAACTCCTCTATAAAATTTTCTACCAGATTCCTGTTCTTTTCCCAAACCCAATCTTAGTTTGGTGAACCACCCATTGAAACAGTACATCAGGTGGCTGAATAGTATTCTTTTTCTTTTTGGAATACAAAGCAGAAAAAAATATCAAATAACCAAAGCAATCTTTAGCAAAATGAATAATATAAGATGAATCAGGCTCTATTACTTCCACATAGATTAAAAAGCTATAGTAATCAAAACAGCATGGTAGGAGCATAGAAATGCACACATCACCATGGCCGTGGACCCAGCTTCCTGTTGATAGTTTATACAATATATCCAACATGACGACATAGTTGGCTGATTTGCAATTATATCCTTCACAGTAGGTGCTCAATGGAGACAAGAACATGTAAATAAATGATGAAGACAACTCACTTTCCTAGAAAGACAGCAAGGCAGCAAGTAACACGTTCAATTTTCTCAGCAGACTACAAGTTCTTGAGGCCAAAGCTTATGTCTGATCTATCATACTGCTGAGTTTATTACCTTGCATATGGTAAATGGGCCATAAATATTTTCAAGGGCCAATACATTTCTCCTGTGGATTTTCCATATGGCAGAAAGAATGATGCCTCGACTACAGGCAGCTCTGCTCCAAGGGATCAAGTGAGCACCTCTTGTATGTTGTAGCATGTTGGTTCTTCCTCAGAAAGTATTTTTAAAGAATGAATGGATAATGAAAAGCATTACTTCTAAGCATAGAGGCTATTGGGCTGAAGGGGGATATTTCTCACAGAATAACATAAAGTAGGTTTTATCTAACTTTCGTTAATCAAGAAATCAGACAGAAATCTTTTCTCTCTGGCTTCAGACAGTATCAGGGACCAGATGTAGGGGGATGCTAAGTGCTCACAATTCCTCGGGCTGAAATAACATTTTTCATGCCACAGACCAAAGGACAAGGGGACAAAGACATTGTCCTTATTGATTGATTACTTTTGGAACCAAGCCCAGCACGAGGAAAGTACAGTCTGATGATAAAACGATGAGCCTAAGCTCTGCACCCCATCTCCCATGAAGCAGCCACAGGATTTCTAAGAGACAAAGACCTTTAGATGCCTTAAACTCAAAACTCACAAAAAGAAGACATTTCCATGTAGTCTCAAAATGAATCCATAGTTTCCAAATCAACAGCTTTTTGAATTTTGTATGTGTTGAGTGTCTGCCTGTGGTGATGTGAATGAGAAATGTTCCCCATGGGCTCAGACAACAGAACACTTGGTCCCCAGTTGGGATTGTTTGGGGAGGTAGTGGATCAAGCAAAAGAAACCCTCCCTTCCTTCCATTAGTCATGGTATTTTATCAAAACAAAAACAACTACTACACTGCTCTGTGCCAGGCACAGAAGACAACTCCTTTTCTTTCTTTTTCTTTTTCTTTTTAAAAAAATTCTTTCAGGGCATAAATTGTACTCAGGTAAACTGTGATGGCTAGTCATTGTCAACTGGATGAGAACTACAATCACCTAGGAGACACCCCCTCTAGACATATCAGTGAGAGTGTTTCCAGAAAGGTCTAACTGAAGAGAAGTCTACACTCAATATAGGTGGGACCATCCTCCACATTTCCCACCCCCTGGCCCTGACTGCAATGTAACCAATGCCAATTCACTCGGCAGCATGCTTTCCCCATCTAGGCATGCTGGCCCTGAAACTGTGAGCCAAAAGAAAGGCTTCCCTCTCTAAGTTGCTCTTTTCAGTATTTTTATCAGAATAATATAAAAAGAACCCAATATATAAACCCTCCATCTGTCTCCATATATGCTCTACCTTAACACGTGAAACAGGAGTGGAGACTCACACATGCAGAGTGGGCATGGCTGAGTTAGTTCATGAGGATAAAAAGCCACAAGTCCATGAGGGATAGTAGCCTTCCTGTGGCAGAGATTCAGGGTTCCGGTTAAGGGAGAGGTGTGAGTTAGGTAATTGTCTTAAGGCTTTTTCCAGTAAAAACATTAACAGGCTCTCTTCTTCATTCTCTGTAACAATTGATACCCCACAGAGGGGCATTTGTAACCTAGTAAACACCCACCATTGGCTGGCAAGGAACTCCTTTAGAACAGAGTACAATACTTCAGAAGCATTTGCCTATAGGCAAAGGGAAAGTTCTCTCCTCCTTCAAAAGCTCTTCCTCCTAGAAGTGAGGGCTGAGAACACCCAGAACCCTGGAAAGGACTGGAAATGGGATCCCAGGGGCGTGCTGAGGAAAAATAAATGGCACATCGCAGCACGCGGCAGAGGGGCAGATTCTCAAATAGGAGGATCATTACTGTTCAGTTCCTAGACCGGATGCGCCTCCCTGGAAAGTGCATCTGAAGGAAATGGCATTCAAGATTGACAACTAAGTAATGTGCAAGCTTGATTATATGCAAATCATCACTTTCTGTTGACTTAATTGTGATCTAATGTAACATGTATAATTAACGCGTGTGTTTAAAATAAATGTATATTTAATTGATATGCATATTTTAAAAGTGAATATTTACATTTATATGTTGTCTTATGTTTTGTTATCTTTTTTTAAATTGAAGGTAGATTTCTTTCCTACAGAAGTGAGGGATTAGGAGCCTCACCATGAACTAAGACAAAATGCAGGAACAAAAGGAGGAGAACTTGCTTCTACATGAAGCAGAGAAAGCAATGAGTCTAGCTCTAGACCCTCTCCATCCCATGCTGTGAGATTGTCATACTTGAAACCCTGTTTTTATGGCTGGGAAAGGAAAGGAAAACACACAATTTCTAAGTTACCTTTGAGTGTTACAATTCCATTATAAACTCACAGATAACTCTGATCTTCACTTGCTTCAGTCAAAATAGTTAGACTCCAGCCACAGAAACCAGAGACTCTCAGATAGTATCAATAGGCTTGAAGATGGTACTGAGTGTCCGTGGTGGCCCCCAAGCACCATACTGGATATCAGGCTTCCATCTGCTCTGTTACTCCGTGTTATATAAAACTATTTCCTTGTTTTGTTTTGTTTTGTTTTTCCAGGCTGTATCTTGCCTGAGAGGCATCATTCTATAAATAGCTTTGCCTCCATTGAGAGGGTGAAAGATGATTGGGTGCCTGGGTGGAAAGCACACATCAGTTGTCCAGAACCACCCATGTAACACAGACTAGTAATTGAGTTACTCCTGGGACTAGAGTAACTCAAATTGACTGGGGGTGAATTGAGACTGTAGGGATACATGAATGTATTAAAATCTCATCAGGGAAACTAGGCTCAAAAAGTCATCAGATGGGCTAGACGCAAGGAAAGGGCGGAACACTCTCACTTGGACTTTATAAAGTAGTGGATACCTGCCATTGCATTGGCATAGCCCCACCAGCCTGTTATGTGGCACCCAGTGAAAAAAATCACAGAACATAGGGAGAGAACTTTCAACTATCCCTGTGGCTTTACCTCAGCTCAGTGCCCTGCTGTTAATATGGCCTACTCAACTGCTGTCTGCCCATCTACGTGCTCATGTGTGTGGAGCTGCATGTGCCGGTCCACGTGACCAGGTTCTGCCTTTAGTCTTTCCAGCTGACTTTCTCTTTACTCTCCCCCTAACTCCCTCAGCCTGAGTGCCATAGAAACAGCTGTTTCTTAACTTACCCATACAGGCTCTATCTGCATTTCTAGCAGCCCTCTTCTGAAACCCCTTGAATTCTGTGATGGCCTCGTTAATGTATCTCCATTCTGTAAACCCCATACATATACACATATATATATATATGCACATGCATTAAGAGGGACTGACTGTGTACTGTGTGATCTGTGATAGTAAAGTTAGTATTAGTAGTTAAGATTGGAATAAATGAAGCTGCATTCTTTCTCTTCGGCCAGATTACCAAGGTAGGTGAGATTATCTGTTTAATTGATGCCACTGAATCACCCTCACCTGAACCTTGTGAATTTTTGTTATGAAATAAATTCTTATGTTGTGAAAAGAGACAAGCATGTTTGTCTTATGTTTCTGGCATAGTGCACTCATGTTTAATATATGAACCCTCAGAGAACAGAAGGTTCGGGTATAGACTCTGTGAAGGGTTGTATATTCTTGGCCCAGGGAGTAGCACAATTAGGAGGTATGGCCTTGTTGAAGAAGGTTTGTTACTGTGAGCATGGACTTTAAGACCCTTAACCTACCTGCCTGGAATCCAGTCTTCTCCTAGAGGCCTTCAGATGAAGATCTCTCAGCTCCTCCTGCACCGTGCCTGCCTGGACACTGCTATGCTCCTGCCTTGATGCTAATGGACTGAACCTCTGAACCTGTAAACCAGCCCCAATTAAATGTAGTTTTTATAAGAGTTGCCTTGGTCATGGTGTCTGTTCACAGCAGTAAAACCTCACTAAGACAGACTCCATACATGGACATCCATGAAACAAGAAGGGGGGGATACAAATGATAGAGAGTTGAGGTGCCCAGGAAGGGCTATTGTGAGGAAAGAGAAAGAAGGAATTGGACAAGATACAAGGTTTCGTTGTAGAAACTTTCTATGGAGAGAGTCTTGGACCAAACACTTGGAAAATCACATGGAAAAGAAAGTATGATGGGCAAATGACCAACCATCATGCCATCTGGTACACTCAGAAAATGTCTATGTACTTTCATCATTAAGGTCTTTCTCAATCTTTTGCAAGTAAAATAACTTATGGTAAAATATTATATGGACCAATGAATTAGCAAAACAATAATCCCTAAAAGGCTTTCTGAGTGCTAAGATCTTCCTTTTTTTTTTTTTTTTTTTTTTTTAGCATTATTGTAGTAAGAAAGAGCCAAGTTGCTTGGCAGAAACCCTGTCCTGATCCTGGTTGGACAATGACCAATCTTGGCCATGTTCCCTTCTCATTCCTTCCTGACACTCTCTTTCTACTACTTATATTTGAAAAACATAGCTTATCCTTCATAGAGTATTTGCTTAAAGACTGCCACCACTCAGAGCTAGGAGTATAAATAGGAACAAGACACAGTGTCTTGGTTACTTTCTATTGCTGTGATAAAACATCATGACCAAGACAACTTGTAAAAGAAAGCCTTTAAGTTTCAGTTGAGCCTACAGCTTCAGAGGGTTAGAGTGCATGATGTCGGAGCAAAGGCGCAGCAGCAGGAACAGCTGAGAGCTCACATTTTTTTTTTTTTTTTTTTTGGTTTTTTGGTTTTTTGGTTTTTTGGTTTTTTGGTTTTTTTGAGACAGGGTTTCTCTGTGTAGCCCTGGCTGTCCTGGAACTCACTCTGTAGACCAGGCTGGCCTCAAACTCAGAAATCTGAGTGCCTCTGTCTTCCAAGTGCTGGGATTAAAGGCATGTGCCACTTCAACAAAGCCAAATCCCTTAATCCTTCCCAACCTTTTTATCAGCTGAGGACCAAATATTCAAGCATATCAGTCCAAGGAAGCCATTGTCCTTATGAGCACCACAGTGCATTCCCTCATGGACTCATGTCCATATCACAATGCAAAATGCATTTAGTCCAACTTCAGTTGTCTCCATAGTCTGTCAGTGTCAACACTGCTTAAAGATCCAGAGTCTCCTCTGAGACTCAAAGCAATCTTTTAATTGCAACCCTCTGCAAACTCAAAAAGCAAATTACATACTTCCAACACACAATGACACAGGATAAGCCATCTTAAAATGGAGGACTCATTTTAAGTGAAGAAATACTGGACCAAAGCAAGACCAAAACATAGCAGAGCTGATTTCAAATCTTGTAGCTAGCTCCATGTCTAATGTCAAAGGGCTTAGATGGTTCAGCCCTTCCAGCTTTTCTATCTGGAAGGTACATCTCTCTTTTAGACTGGCTCCACTCCCTATCTACAGTTATTTTGGCAGATATGCCTTTGGCACTTCTAACATTTAGGGTCTCCAATGCAATCCAGGCTTCACTTTTATTGTTTCACACAATGGTTTCATATCCTCTCTGGCCCTTCATGCAGGCACTGTCCTCAGCAGCTCTCCTCAGGTATAGAGGAAGATTGCACAAGCCCTTTACTCATGTGCCTTCGTGACTCCAAAGGCAGAACCACAAGGATCATATTGTCACATTTAGCTTCCTGATTGGAATGAGCTCTGGACCCACCCCTTTCTAAGCACATTTGTGCCAGCTTTTAGTAATTCCTTAGGCCTGTTCCTCTCACAAGCTGGAAGGTTAGCTGGGGAGTGGGGAAATGGAGATCTTGCTCTGAGAACATTCTTCCCTTTATTCCAGAACAGGTTTGTCTGGGGTTTTTTTCTTTCTTTTCCTTTCTTTCTTCTTCCTTCCTTTCTTTTTCTTTTTTTCCTTTCATTTCCTTATCTCTTAGAGCACAAGCCAGGGATCAAACACTAAATGTCTTAGTGCTTTTTCTCTTCAAATCGTACAGTTTGTGTTTGTCTGTGTAAGACTACTAAATAACCATGTGGGAGAATCGATATTAGGCTCTTGAACTCTCCTCTACCAAGGATATTAGCCTTTTCAAGTTAGCCTCAAAAAAATTCTTAGGACAAAGACAGAAAGCAGCCACATTCTTTGCCAAAATATCACAAGAATGGCTTCTGGCCCTGTTGCTCCTGAGTCCTTACTTTCATTCCGTCAGGACCCTCTCGAGCTGGGCCTCTGCAGTGCACATTGCTCTCAGCACTACTGTCTTCCAATCTTCCACTGGGATCTTTCCTTCAGCCCTGCTTACAGTATTCAATTGATTCTCTAGTCCAAAGTCCAAAAGTCTTCCATATGCCTCCAAAACCCACATTGACAGGACTGTTACAGCAATAGCCCACTCCCTGACACCAACTTCTGTATTAGTTGCTTTCTATTTCTATGATAAAACACTGTGACTAAAAAGCAACACAGAGAAGAAAGCATTTAGTTCAGTTTACATGAATCACAGTCCATCATGAAAAGAAATCAGGGCAGAAACTCAAAAGAGATGGGGGAGGAACAGGAATACTGTTTACTGGTTTGCTTCTCATAGCTTGCCCAAACTGCTATATTATTCAGGACCACCTACCCAGATGTGGCCTGTGAGGTGAGTCCACTCTCTTTAAACATCAATCAAGACAATGTATCACAGGCTTGCCCACCAGCCAATCTGGTGAGGTCATTTTCTCAACCGAGGTCCCCTCTCCCAAATGCCTCTAACCTGTACTAAGTTACCATTAAAAAAAAAAAAAAAAAAAAAACCTAGCCCACACATTCATTGCCAGTAACATACCACTTCCAAAAAGGCCATACTGCTTAGTCCTTCCCAAACAATTCCACCAACAGGGAACCAAGCCTGGGGGTAGGTAAGAGACTGTAAACCAGCAGGGAATCAAAGCAGATGCCTTACTGTGGGACCTTGCTGAGACAAAGAGGAAAAGACCAGTGAACTCCCCAGGAGGGTTACTCAGAAATCTTAAAAGTCACCAGCAATGTGAGCAAATGGAAGTCTTGTGCATGCATCAGGGCTATAGACAAATACAGGGAAGACACCATAAGGCACATCATGCTGACACACTCCCTCTCTCTCCCTCACTTCCTCCTTCCCATTCTCTCCTTCCTCTCTCTCTCTCTGTCTTTCTCTCTCTCTGTCTCTCTCTCTGTGTCTCTCTCTGTCTCTCTGTCTCTGTCTCTGTCTCTCTCTCTCTCTCTCTCTCTCTCTCTCTCGCTCTCACTCTTTCTCTGTATGTCTGTCAAATATGCAGGCACACACATTTTGCTGTCTGCTTCAGTGCATGCATATCAACCGAGTAATGGTGCCTTTTGCAAGCAGACGGTAATAAGGGGACTTTAAAAGATGGATTTTTATTGTTCTACCAAACATCTTAAAATGGATCGAAGCCTCAGAGGAAAGAGAAACAAAGCCAGCTCTCGGAGGCTTTCTGTCTACTCCTTCAGAAAATTGTCGGCATCCCAGGCAACACTTAGGAAAGTATTAAAATTTGAGCAACACTGGTTTACTTGTTCATATGCATCCCCGTAGAATTTTGCACCGCATCCACAGAAGCTTCAAAGGCTCCACAGTGAGATCCATCAGGATGTGGGGAGCTCAGAGAAAGACAGGCTCCAGTGTTTGGAGACGTAGGCTGGCTCCCGGGCTCTCGGGCATCTGGTAAAGCCAGCCTGACACAGTGTTGCGATTTCAGGCTGTTTAATGAATTCTGATAACACCACATCGCAGGTGCTGCTGGAAGTATGTTAATTTAAGATCACATCTTCCTAATCCCCACAGGTTTCATTCCAACCTAATAAATGAAATAATCTCATTGCAAGTGCCCTGCTTACCTAATTAGGTATAGGACAAAGCAATGGCATTTGGAGCACCTTGATGCCACTGGTCACCTTCAGAAGCATAACTGTGACCTGGCTGTAGGCTCCTGCCTCAGGTTTCTTTCATGCACAGGTCAAAGGCAAACAAATAAGAGAACACAGGTCCCTTTCCCCATCCACACCACTATTTCCCCACTTTCCCAGTTTCTGGTCTTGCCTTTATAAATGCAATAAACGCATCTGCAATGCCGGGGCCTGTGAAACCTTACTTGGATTAATTAAACTAAAGTTTAGGTCTAATTTCCTGCTAATTCACTAAATAATCATGAGATTCAGGTTATTTTTAACCAAATGGGAGTCCCTAAGGAGAAACTAAAAGGAATGCTGTAATTGTCTCCAAGGCAGTGGAATCAGACCTAGACAGTGGGCGTCGTGCCTGCTGTCCCTCTGCTGTGCACTAACCTTCGGAAGCTAGCCTTGCATCGCTACCCCAATCTTCCTCCCCTCAACACTGCCCCTCACTCCTTCATTCCTGGATTTAAACATTAGCCCCTCAGCAAGGCTCTCCTGACCACCTAGGCCTTAGAGCCCCTCCAGCTGGGGACTGGCACCCAAACCTCCCCGCACAAAATGAGGACCGGTGACTATAATTCCCAATGTGTAGGAGGGGTGTAGGCCAACATGCCAGAGCGCATTAACCAATGCTGACCTTTGGATATACCTGGGTGGATTTAAAGTCACCATCTGAGCCTGATATCCTAATTCATTTACTTTGTAATGAGCTCTAGGTCACAGTGGAGACCTCTGGGGCTGAGTCAGGTAGACTCAGGTGCAGCCATCTAATGAGGTGGCCCATTCGCAACATCTACACAATCAAAGTGGTCAGTTTATCCCCTCTCTCCCACTAGACTAAAGGAAAGTGGTATTTTTAATTTTTTTTAATTATTTAAAAAATTTTTTTAGACTGAGGAAAAGTGTTTTGTTTTGTTTTGTTTTAATTTTGTTCTTAAGTTTATGTATTCTATTTTTTGTCTCAGTGTTTCTTTTGCATGTGTATATATACACTACATGCATGCTTGGTACCCTCAAAGGTTACTGGAGTTATGGGTGATTATGAATCACTCACCATATGAGTGATGGGAATTGAACCCAGGTCTTTGGTAAGAGCAACAAGTACTCCTAACCACTGAGCCATCTCTCTGCCCCCCCAGGGCCAGTCCCTGAAGAAATGGATTTATATAGATTCCAAACTCCTAACCTGTCTCCCTGCAGCCAGGACACTGCTCTGGCCTCTAGACAGGAGACATTTTTTCTTTGCCCCAATGGGAAGCCACTAGACTTAAGAAATCGAGGCAACATTTAGAGAACCAACCTCCGGCCTTCAGAAGCAGCGTGGGAAGGGGGTGAAGTGGAGAGAAGAAAATGCTTGAGCTAGAGACATTCTGGGTAGTGCTACTTTCTGTCAATTGTCATTTCCCACTGGGCCCAATCGAAATCAATGAGGACTCACATAGAAAATCACCTCTGCCAAGCAGGACCCCAGAGGGGCACCCTCTGAGGAGAGGTTTTGGAGCAGCCCGACACAACAGTAGCCCAGTCTTGAACTCTGTGTCTACAGAATTTACAGGACCATTGCTGTGGCTGGTCTAATCCTCAGCAGGTATAGAACAGGCTTGGTATGAGACTGGTCTAGCCTCAAGTTTCTGAACTCAGTTGACTTCTTTCATTTTCCATCTTCTGAGCTTGGCTTTGAACAAAACCTCCCTGGGGAAACCCAGAAAACACTGCCAGGTTTCTCTGTCCCCTGCTTGAAGTAATCAAACCCCCAGCGTATGCCCCAACTCAGCCAACGCTGGCTTTGCTGCCAACCCCAGCCTTGCTAAAAAATTCATAAACCACAGAACAGCTGGGCCACATTCTGCTTTCAGAGCAAAGCGTCCACTATCAGGTTTTCATCTGGCACTACTGAGAACTAAGTGTTTATTCTTGACAGAGACTTGAAAGAGGAAACCTCGCTGCCTGTCTACTTGGAGTCACACGAGGACAGGTTTGATGGGAATCCCATACATATTCCAATGAGATGAAAGATATTATTCATTCCTAAAATGTCTTCAGAGACTCCATTAATGGAGAAATTCCAAGTGACAGAACCAAAAACAGGTCCCCTAATATCTACATATAGTCATATTAGAATGGGTGGGGGAAGGGATGCTCAATAACAGACCTCCCTAAGATCAGTTTCTTTCCTTCCCAGCACAAAAGATAAGAGATGGCTGTGAGGAGTGGTGGGGAATCAAGGGGTCCCCAGGAAAACAGATGGGGCCAGTTAAGAGCTCCTTTCCTTAAGGGGAGGGGTTTTACCAGGAAGTTTCTGTATTTGAACAATTGCTATGGAGACGTGTCCATTCAAGGATTTCCTCAATTGTGACAGTCTTGGTAAAGGAAACTTTGTTATTATGCCCTCAAAAGTCTATGCCTGGATAAGCTGTAGTTGAAATAAGCACTTTAAAAATCTCTGTACTTTCTCCAAAAACTGCATCCTAAGGGGAAAGAAAAAGATGGAGAAGCCAAAACTCTGAAATCTTGAGTCCAGTCCAATAAGGATCGCAAATCAAGATCCCCAAGTGTCAGGGAATAAACCTGGTTTTGTCATATAAGGGTCTGTGGTGTTGGCACTGCTGGTGGGTGGTATGTGTGTGCATGTGAGTGTACCTTGAAAGGTAATCTGCTGTCCCACCAATCAAAACTCTCAACTAGCCTATCTGCATGTGTATCCATAGCACAATAATAGTTTCTGCTCGTGCTAGTGATCATGAAGCATAATGGTGAGCAGCTGTCCTACAGGGCTCTTCATGGCTGTGGCAATGTTCTGTCCTTGTGGTCTCAGCTTTTATAACAAATTATCCAGCAATAATAAGAAGCGACTCTATGTTCCCTTTAATTCTATTTTCCTTGCATACTAACTGAGGTGCCCAAGTCAAGTAGGAAGTGAGGGAACAGGAATGAGTACTGGGAAGGAAGAGGAGGAGCAGGGGTTATTGCAGCCTCGAAATATTCTGTGCTTTCGATTTAAATGAACCGACCCTGGGTAAAATTAGTTACATATAGATCAGTTCTAGACCCTATTTTCACAGTTCTAGTAACCCACATAAACTCGTTATTTGTTTTCATGGCCTGCAAAATAGCTCTGATAAAAATGTACAGTGAAATAGAAAAGCTGCAAGCTTTAAAATAAACCAAAACTGGTCTGAATGCGGAAGGTGATGCTTTACACTGGTAAAATGACCTTAGTCTTTCAAAACGAACATGCCAGGGCTCTGGAAACACCCTTGGGAGATAGAGTACCATGTGAGATGGGAGGACAGAAGCCAGGAGAAAAGGACACTTCCCTCAAACTACATAGATGGTTTGAGACAGACTCAGAGCTAGGGCCCATGGAGACTTTCATCACACTGGGCGAGTTCTTGTATTAATTAGACTGCTTGCCCTGTGGCCAGAGATAAAGACTGCAGCTCAGCATCCACTGAAGAATCCATAGCACACTCCACAAGCAGACAACACTCCCTAGCTTACTACTGTTTTTGCTGGTTGCTCTCTGCTTCTTACCATTCTTACCTCATTTACTTATGAAGCAACCCCAGGTCTTCCAACCCAGGCTCCTCCCGTTTCTAACTCTCAGTTTTTACCTTCTGTGGCACTTGTCACATCTCTCCAATAGTGGCCATGAAATTTGATTTGCATTCTGAATTCCTATTTATTGTGAGTTCTCTGAGTGTTGACTAAGCATTGACCAGGACAGGCACAGGTATAAACGAGCACCAGCTTCCAGCATCAAGCCACCTTATTCTGACCTTTGTTCCAGTCTCCATCCCTATGGCTTGGGGTATCAGAAGCATCTCCCTGTGGGAAGAAAGCATATGATCATCACACCAACTCATGAGACCTGAGTCTGAGATCTAACAGAAATGGAAAACAGAAGGCCACTTTCTGATGAGACTGGCAGTGGAGGTGGAGATCCTGGCCTGGAGATGCAGAGAATGGTACGTCGGGCCCAAGGCTGAGTCTAGAATGGGGAAAATAGGTGAACATCATGAGCAAGTCCAAGTCCTGCTAAGAAGCCGTGTTAAACCTTGGACTTTCAGTGAGGCTGAAAGCCCTGCCTTTACTTTTATCTGCTCTTCTTGGTTAGAATTGGGTTCAGTGTAGTCAGCTTATCCCTTATACTTACATCTTTTGGGGATAACTACTTAAGTGAAAGGCTATAGAACTTTCTTAGAACTGATTTTACATTTAAAGTTTGTTTCTACGAATCAGTTAGAAAAGAAAAGTGGAAAATTCCTGAGATGCTTTCATTCAGCTCATGGCAAAGAGTTAAGAAAATTCCCCCTGTCCACAGCCAAATAAGAGAAGAGGAATCAATCAACGTATGTGAACATGCTGGTTATGAAATTGTTAGTGTCTATCATCAGTTCTGAGGTGAATTGTTCTCGTTTCAGGGCTCCTAAAATCAGGCTTATATGAGCAAAGGAGCCTTCCAGTTACTGGGTTTGAGCTTGAATTCTCCAGAGGGCATTTGTGTTTGTCTCTGACAGTCCGAGTAACCTGAGACCACTTGAAATCCCTCTGCTCGAGGATTGTTAGACCCCACCAAAAATATGAATTCAGCCCTGGGGCCTAGGCAAGTCTGTACCAGCCTATAACTCAGGTTCACAGATTTTTGTCCTTTCTTGCCTTTAGAAAGCCACAGTTGAAGCCTACAGATTACTCTGCTGGTCTTTGTGGAGAATCTCCCTTGATTCTCTCCTCAGTGTGTATCCTATTGATAGCCCGACTTGACAAAGGTCATCTGTTATACACTCACCATGAATGTATTTCCTTTGTACAAGCGGTGTGTAAAATAACAGTGCCTTTTGTAACACATGGACATCTTGGCGTTGGTGAAATTTATTGCCGTTGCCGTTTCCCAGCCCAGAAGAGCAAGGATGATTGTGAAGCAAGGGAGGGGCTCTCTGAACTGCTTCGCTGATGCCACTGTCTGCCTTCCACCCACGGGATGAGCATGGACCATGATAAGCATCTCCTTGAGCCCACCATGCCCAGAGCAGGTAATGCTTTGCTCACATAGACATTCTAAGTTATCTATATTAGTGCTTGCTTAAAACCTGATGAACTTTAATGCAACTGAAGAGGCAGAGGAGAAGTGCAACACCGAGACTCTGGAGCTGACTGCCCTCTAAATGTGCCCCTGAGACAGGGTCCCTGTAGTAATAGGCTCCCCTTCCAGAAAAGACCAGTTCAATCCTTGTCCATTTTATGAGATAGAGAGTCACCACAGGTGAGCCACTAAATGCTGTCATTAAAGGTGGCTCACATCTTTAATCCTGAAACTCCAGACTAAGAGGCAAGAGGATCTCTGTGAGTTTGGAGCCAGCCTGGACTACATAGCAAGTTCCAGGGCAGTTAGGTCTACATGGAGAGACCCTGTTTCAATAATAATAATTTGTCCTTACATGAACCTCACTGGGTACTTGAGCAGTCTTCCAGACGCCCACCTTGCTATCAGTAGACCAGAAAGCAATGAGTATTTCTTTCCATTCATTTGAGCTTCCATAAATGCAGCAAAAATATTCTCCCGTCATATAGGAAATGATTCCAGAGAAGGCTGAACAAGATGCAACCTTTCACCCTCTAACTCTATTACTGCCGAGGTGAAACCTTGGTTAAATCCAGATTTATATCCCTCCTCTGCTCACATTGCCTAGCTTCCCTTCCAGCACTACACTGCATTTGCTGCCAGAGAGAAAACATTTGCTCAGTGAATCTCTTGGTCTTCAGCCCCTTTCTCTTGAGGATTGCTAGAAAATAGAACATTGACTCCTGGTCTCCTTCTTTCTCTTTTCCCCTTAGAGCCTCTTGCCATATAACAAGATTGTTAAAGACAAATTGCCGACCATCCCTCTTACACACACACCTCATTAAGTAGCTTGCACAATTTTCTCTCCTTCTTTCTCCAGGGCTGCTGTAGGAATGGAGCCATTTATAATCAGCGCTGCTGTCACGTGGAACTGCTGGGCTCCCCTGCAAAAAAAAAAAGAAAGAAAGAAAGTGCACACTCTTTGTTTTACAAAAGGCTTTCTTTCAGGTATAAGTAATTTCCTTTCTGTCTCCTTAATGATTGGCATGTTAGGAGACCTTAGGTCACCTGGGCGTCATCTTGGTTGCTAATGGATTCCATTGAAATAGTAGAAACTACACAAGACTGCTGAATAGGGGTAGCTTAAAGGTGATCTGTTGTCATTGTCCTCGCTTTTTCAACTTTATGAAGACACTAACATGGGTGGACAAGAGTCAATCTCTCTTACCACCTTGGCTCACCAAGTTTCAAAAATACTAATGAAAATCGGGGAGAGGAATTGGTTATTTTTGGACAGGATATCAGGTAAGACTGGCTTTTCCTGCTCCCCCGAATGCAGTTGGTAAGCACCAGCTCCCCCATTATGACAAGGAAGTGAAAACACTCTCCAACCTATACAACATGAGTAATAAGCCCAAATAATGCTTTGTGAGAAGAACTTTGGATTGCCTAAAATAGCAGACTTAAGGGTAGGCACTACTGCCAGCATATTAACAGGATACTATGAAGCCTCTCAAACTCCTTTCTATACAACTTCAGTTTCTTACCTGGGAGTCAGAAACAAATGAAATGAGATGTCGGGTAGCAGGGGGTGAGGGAATGATAGGCTTGTTGGGGCTTTAGCACCCAGTTCCAAATACCATCCATTATAAGATGAATGCCTCCCTAGGAGATCAGCTCCCAATACACACATCTGCTCATCAAGCTGAGGAAGATCAGGAACTGGGAAACAATAACTATAGCTTGTGCCAGGAATGATCACAAGGCTAAGACAAAGAAATTACAATGTAACGAGTTAATGGACACAACAGGAAGAAAAACAGAGTGTCCCTTTCCGGGGGTCATGTCTACCTGCGCTCACTGGACAGAACAGAATCCATCTAAGCTCTTTTCTGGGCCTTAGCTGGTACTTCCATGCTTGACAGCAGCTTGGGAGCTAAGTATGACTAGACAGTGAGAGCAGAAATGCTTTTGCTGTCCTGGAGTTCCAGATACCCACGTACTCAGCAACATTGTGCCTCAGTTTATTCCTGCAGCCCTCTTCACCTCTGGTATTAAAGGCTTTCCATGGACTTAACCCAACCAAGGAAGCTGACCACACCTTAGACATCCTAGAGCTTGGTGATGCCCTATGCAGAACCTTACACTCTTCCTGTCTATGCCCCAGCTCACTAGCACGATGGCATGGTCCTACCACCATCCTCAGTATGGGCCTCGGAACCCACACACCAGTCTGAGAGCACCTCATGTGGTGAGAGATGTACTGATTGCATGGGAGCTGGTGAGAGCTGTACCATGATTGGAAGAGAGGCATGAGGACCCAAAGGCCTGGTTTGGTCCTCAAACTCCACCATGTATCTAGATTGATGGGACTCCAGGCAAATGCCGCACCAACAGAGTTAGCCTCAGAGTTGAGTGAACATACGTAAAAGCACAACATATCTGGAAAACGCTATACAATTTCTAGCTTTTAAATACTAGAAAAGGGTTAGTTATACTTTTTTATTCCCTAGAAACAAAAGATATAGAATTTAGAATTTATATTTATAAGAATTTTAGGTTCTCAGTAATGATTTGTTAATTGACTAATGAAGCCTACCTTTCAGTTTCTTTTTGAAATAAAAACTGTAAGTCAGATGAAAATATATTACATAGCTCTATGTATCGAAGATTCTGAAAGTAACCCAACTTTCTAATTAAGCAAAAATTCTCTTTTCTTTTAGTTTCCCTTTTAGATTTATTTTTATTTGAAGCCTGTGGATGTTTTGTCTGCATATTTGTCCACGTACCACATACATACCTGGTGTTCAGAGGCCAGAAGAGGGCACTGCATCTCCTGGAACTGGAGTTACACAGGGTTGGGAGCCTCCCTGTGGGTCCTAGGAAACAAACCTGGGTCTTCTGTAAAAGCAACAAGTGTACTTAACCACTGGGCCCATCTCTCCAGACCCTCCTTCTTTTCTTTTAGTTAGTCTGTTGCTTTTTTGAGGAAGTGACTTACATTGTAACCTGGAAGGACTTGGAACTTGTAATGCAGCCTTGAACAATCCTCCTGCCTTCCCTTCTCAAGAGCTGGGATTTCAGGAGTGTGCCACCACACCCTCAAGAAGCAATTTCTATTGGTCTTTCTTCTAAATACATAGTGGTTGGGGCTAGAGAGATGGTTTGGCAGTTAAGAGAAGCTGTTCTTCCAGAGGTCCTGTGTTCAACACCTAGCAACCACATGGTTTCCAACCATCTATAATGTGTTCTGATACCCTCTTAAATAAATGAATGAATGAATAAATAAGTAAATAAATAGTGAGCACATCCATGGTCTACTTCCATAGTAACTACCTCCTCACAGCCCCTTGGCTGATAAAAGGACTGGGGGTCCACTGCAATGAAGACCTCTTGGGTGGTAAGTTATCAGTCACAGAGCAAAGAGAGTAACACAGAGAATCAGGCTCTGGTGGAAAAGCCAGCCAAGGAAGAAGCCAGAAAATGAATGCCAACTTACCAGATTGGCATCAAGCTGGGCAAAGAGGCAACCAGAAGCATCAAAGCTAAAGATGTATCCAAATAGGAAGGTGCAGAGAAGAGACAGATAAGGATTCAGAGCAGGCTGAGGAAGACTATAGGATACCGGTTTCCCAAGCCACCATGTAAGAACAAATGACGACAGTTTCCGTTTCCTGCCTCTGAAGGCTTCCTGGCTACCTTTCCACAGGGCTGAGGGCTTTGCCATGCCAGGTAGTCAGTGGGCAGCCCCACTATCAGCAGTCTGTGTACTCTACAACCTGACCTGGACCAGCTTGCTCAGCATCCCATAGTCTGCTTCGCCCATGCCCTCTTCACATGCCACAGCTGCCAGCCTATAATAAACTTCCCTTATTTTGTAATTAAGTTCCCAGGCCTGTCCAAGAATGATCTACTGACCTCTTTCCATCCTGCCAGTCCATTGTCTCTGCTAAAGGTATCTCTTTCCCAAACCCTCTGACTCCTTCCCAAGTCCCTGAATTTTAATACGATTGTTCTCATCCTGAAAGCCATTTCTCTTCTCTCCTCCCTCCAGATGTTTACTATCTTTCCGCACTATCCAAGATAAAATGGGAAGAAAAAAAAAAAAAGAACACCACACATCACTCAAGACTCTAACAAAAGACAAAAGCTGTCTCTCTGGAGAATAGGGCTCAATTCAGAGTACACCTTGGGAGAGTGGATTATATCCCCCAAAAAGCAGAGGGAGGGGTCATAGGAAATGACTAAGAGGAACTGTAAGAGGAGGAGGGATGCCTGGTTCAATTTTCCTGATAGGACACTTGTGAAAACAGGCCAAGGCTGATCAGACACCACCTATGAAGCAATAGATGATATAGTACATGTGATGTCACAGTGGTCAGATATGGAGCATGGGGTTCTAGACAGGCCAGCTTAGCAGGGCTCTTGCTAAAACTGGATTTTGCAAGGGTGTACACAGACGAACCAGTTGCTGAGTCTGCGCCTAGTCCCTGGGTCCCCAGCCACCTATTATCAGTGTAGAATAAATGTGTCTTGTAGGATGGTGTTGGGCTGCTATCTTTTATCATTTCTGTTATTTAATTTTCTCTGTTTACATCTTATTCATTTTTTTAAAAAAATCTCTGTCACAGTCTTTTATACATTTCACAAGTGTCCAAGAAGATGGTTCAATTCCATCAAACCTTAATGAATATTTATTAACTGCTTTGTTGAGGTTGCTGGCTTTGCATTTCGTCCTATGTGTCTTCAGATAGATCACTCTAATGCAGGGCAATAGTTATGGTGCTGAACATACTCTGGAGTTAGAACACAAGATTCCAGCTGGAGACAACGCCCACCAGCAGCAAGACCTCAGGAGATTCCCTGTCCGTTCTAACCCTCCCCATAAGCACTGGCATGGTGCCTGAGTGTGCTAATGCACAGAAAGAATCTAGAACACCTAACCAGAAAGAGGCAGCTACAATTAAGGGAAGTCAAATGCATTTGATGTTTGCAAGCTTCATAACATCTGTTTGGACTGGAACTGTGCACTGAGAGGGCGTAGAAATGGGGATAATTAAATCTATTATGCTTCCATGAAGCCCCAGATTAGCTCAAATGTTTTTCCAGTCTATGGACTGGTGTGTAAGGGTCATTAAATATATTTTGGTTGGCTCCTCAAGTTCAAAGGGAAGTCTTGTAGCCTTGGCATCTATTTTTTAAAAAAATAATCAAAATCCTTCCCACTATCTCCCAATCATTCTCTCTCTTCAAAATGAGACCTGATTAGTTTTAATAGTGGAAATGTTGCTGTAGACCAATTCAAAATCGATTTATTGAAATTGACAGATTATCCAGTCCTTTACCATAAAAGGATGCTCTCCCATGCTCTGGGTTTCTCCAAGAAACCCGAGGTTGTAAATGCCTTCCTAGAATGCTATCAATTTAAATGATTGAAAAAAAAACACAACACATAATAAGTGACAGATTTTTCAAATCAGATAAAGATGGGAACCAGATTATCTGTCCAGGGTGATAGATTGCAGCAATAATAAATTCACTTCAAGACACTGGATCAATTTTTAATCAAGCCAAGAATTATTATTGCAGAAAGATAAAATGACCCATGAGAAGATGCCTTAATTTTCCACCAATCAAATTATAGCCTTTCTAAATAAGATGTAATGAGATCCACGAAATATCCAGGTTACACATCCCACCTAATTACCCCTGTTCCGTGCCATGTAGTGATATACTGGTGGTAAACTGACCTCTGCGTTTGCCCAGATGAAAAGGTAATTAGTTTTTCCACCAGGCTCTGGTGAAAATAACAGCAGTGACACGTGTCATCTCCTTCCACCAAGTCACAGTCTCTGAGGTGTTTGTTCTTAAAATATACAGGATATGACCTACTGGGTAATAAACTACGCAGTCATTAAGTGACGCTTGTGTCTGACAGAAAAACAGCCGCCACCTCTAAGTCGGTGAGGGGAAGTCTGGAGGTAAAGAAATCACGCTGCATGCTGCACTTGACATTACACTTTCTCAGCAGGTAAAGACGCCCCTCCCCAGCCTCCCCCAGGAACCACCAATCAGGAAGTGGGGCTTGAATTACCGACAATTTCGAAGGCTATAGAGAGGCCAATCTTTATGTTCCCGTCATCCTTTTAGGCTAACATTCTTCCATGTGGGATCTTGAGGCTTCCTTTTCCCCTCCAAACACTGCTGAAAGAAAGAGCATCAATACTCTCCCAGCCAGCTCTACATGGGAGCCCTCCAACATCCGTACATTCACTCACCGACACTCACTGTTGTGAGGAGAAACAGTCCCCTGTCTTTTCACTGAATCTTAGAACAGCCCATCCAGCATGGATCAAACAAATCAAATTGTTTTATTCTCAGCAAAGTTGTGCTGGCTGGTTTTATGTCAATTTGACACGAGCAAAAGTCATTTCAGAAGAGGAAACCTCAATTGAAAAAAACGACCTCACCAGATTGGCATGTGAGCAAGCTTGTGGCACCTTTTCTTGACTGAGACTGATGTGGGAGAGCCCAAGCCACCATAGGCTGTGCCAAACCTAGACAGGTGGTCTTGAGTTCTAAAAGAAAGCAAACAAGGCAAGCCAGGAGGCGTAAGCAGGATCTCTGCATGGCTTCTTCTTCAGTTCCCATCTCCAGGCTTCTCCCCTGACTTCCTTCAAGGATGGAATATGATTTGGAAGTTTAAGCAAAATAAACTCTTTCCTCCCCAAGTTGCTTTTGGTCATGGTGTTTTAACACAGCCATCAATAGAACCCCTAACTAAGACAAGGGTCATGGGACACAAGCTGAGCTGTCTCAGTAATGGAATTCCTTATATTTCTAGAATGTTCATTCAGATTCCCTCTCTTAACCCACAGTTAATCTCTAGCTGAAACTAGTATGATCCTGTTCAGAGACTATCAGTAACCTGGTGGCCCCAGGGCTGCAGTCAGATTTCCTATTTTTGATGAAATTGGAAGCCAACTTGAAGTGACATTTCTGAGATGTTCATATTACTACTCCTTTGAAGGGCAGTTTGCACTTTACCTAGAGTGAACAAACCGCCAAGATCTTGAGTTTTCAAATATAGTGCAAGGCTGCTCCAAATACTCCATCTGATGGCTCTCAAATGAATGGCAAGCTGATATGGGGGGCAGAGGGGATCTGTCAGTTACTCTAAAGTTATGCAAGATGTTAATTCATTCAATTGCAGATCTCAACACAGTCGCCAAATATACTCACTAATAATAACTGTGCTATTATTATTTTATTTTGATTATTGAATATGTTCTTGTGTTGTGGAATGTTTAGGTCTTCTCTACATTCATGTATTGGAGTCTCAGCCTCCAATGTGAAAGTACCAGGAAGTGAGGCCTTCGGAAAGTACTGAGTTTTCTAAGACTGTGAGGCTGGAGTTTCATGCTGGGATTGGCACTTCTATAAGAAAAGGACATAGCAAGAGGACAGCCATCTGAAAATTATATTAATTGCTTTAAATAATGGCAGCCTTCTGAGAGCTGGAAAGACGCCTCACCATGGACCAAATCTGCTTATACCTTGATGTGGAGCTTCTCAGATCCCAAAGCTGGAAGAAATAAATCCTGTTTAAGCCATATAATCCTTGTTCTTTTCATAGTAACTCAAGACGGTTCCTATATAAATATATAAGGTAAAAATTGTTGTATTGATTATGTGACAGTTAATATGTAGTAATATGTAATGCATAACATGATGTAAACACTTTGGGGAGCACGTTGTTGACAATTTAATATTAAGACTGTCAACCTCACAGCACAAGACCCAGCTCCTTTATTCCTACTACAGAAGGAAAAGTCAAAGCTTATACAAAATACTAATGTCCACAAAGTCCCACAAATAATAATAACCCAGATACTCTTTCTCCACTTAGCTACAAAGATACAAAACAAACATTCCAGGAAATGGGTCAAGTTCATTGTTAGTTAGTCTTCAAAGAGGATTATAATTCCTGGACAACAGCCACAGGCAGCCATGAGGTCCCACGGGCATATTTTCCTTTTTCTATCTTGGCTTCGGGTGTTAGTGTGTCCTCCACACACTCCACCTTCAAAATACTTGGCACAAGTACAGAAAAATTCATCCCGAATTTAATGAATTCCAGCAACTCATCATTTGGCTCCCCCTTCCTTGCTAATTTATTAATAACACTTACAATGAAATTGGCATGCTGTATAAATTCTTACATTTTCTCTTTTCCTTAAAGTATCATCCCAGCTGAGCTGAAGGGTGCCATGCTAAGATTTACCGTTTATTACCAGTAACACAGCTATACCCAATTGACCATAAAAGCCAGCTACTTTTAAGTAATTCAAACTGTCCATTGTAGTGAGTAGAATATTTGCTCAGCTGTGTCTTGGGAATATTAACATCTTCAAATATCCCTTTACATCTTGTATTTGAGCAAGCTAATGCCTATGGAAACATCGTTTGAATGTGCATTTCTGTCTTTATGGAGTATTCTTAAAGATGAAACAGGATAACTATTTAAACAGCAACAGGCAAGATGCTGGTAGTTCATTTATGTTACCTGACTATGTTAATTATATGATTTGGACAGGTACTCATGGATTCAACAGTAAACACTTCCTTCTATGTTTATGAGTCCATCTTGGAAACACATAAAGGGCACAGCATCTCAATTCCACGGAACCTATAGTCTAAAAACATTCATGCAGAGGCAGTGTACAACTAATTAGTGTACTGTCTTAAGCAAGTTTTCACAATGTTACTTTACTAAGAAGACGGTGGTAGAGCTGTTGAAGTCCTTGAAGCAGATTGTCTAAAAAGAATCTGAAAAGAACCACTGGAGGTTCTGGAGACATACATGTTCTTTCAAAGGCAGCAAGCACTAGACACCAGAGACACACAAAATGTGTCATCTAAGGAAGATAGAAGAGTTTACATTAAGTTCAAGCCTCAAAGCTATCCGGACACAGTCCCTCCACTTTACCTCTTAGTCCTCACCCAGCATTCCTTAGGAAACCTCTGTCATCATCATAACAATATCTGGACCACCCCACCCCAACTTTGTGGATTGAACCATGGCCATCCATGGCATTAGGTGTTCCCATGGCTACTGTGTCAAAGATTGAGACACTCTCTGTGATGCCACTTGTTAATGCAAAATTCACTGAGATAAGAGGTAAACATTTGACTGACACAAAATGTTCTCCTTGCTTCTAAAAAAGCAAGAAAAATGATTCTTAATTAAATGTTTAATGCTTATAGTTCAAATATATTAGCTTTAGGCCAAATTTATGATGTGCTACACCCATTTTTTTATATTATATAGACCTTATAGTTCATTGAGATTTCTTATATAATCAATGTATGCAGTATATTCAAGCCTATTTATATGAGAGAGCACATTTTTATTTTTTAAAAGTATGATAAAGGTTTATAGCATTTTTGTTTTTATGTGGTATTTTTGTCATGTCCATGATTTATTTAATAGTAAGCTCTTGGTCAAGATTGCAATGCTCAATTATGACATTGTTCTTTATGGGAAAATGTGACTATTTTACAATAGTTTGCAGGAATGGATTGTGGTCAAAAGCAAAGATAATTGTGCTTTAAAAAAGCAATGCTTATGTATATTGCATGCATTGTGTGTGTGTGTGTGTCTGTGTGTGTGTGTGTACATGCATGTTGTGCACATGACAAACCCCTTCTCTATCCAACATGTGTCAGTAGGCAACTTCTTTCATTGTGCAAGCTTTGAGAGACACCTGAACTTTTTAGGTGCTCTGGCCCATGACACAGGAATGTGGTAAAACAGGAAAGGTTTTCTAGGGTGACCCATGAGTCCACCATATATTGAAAGAATAAAGACCACTCTGGTCTTTCAGCCACTTTTCCCCCACGCATGTGCCTATTTCCTGACTCCCGGGCACCCTTAGCAAGTGTGTAGTAATCCATTTGCCTACTCCAAAATGAACCTATGGAAGACTATGGCTTAGAAAATAATCCATAACACCAAACTTGAAGCAAGTATGGATTCAGTGTGACTCTGAAGTCCTTTAACACACCTGATTCCCAAAGTGCCTACATTTTATTTACAAAGGTTTCTTGTCTTCAGCACAGATGTTCAATTTTCCCAGAAGGATTTCCTGAGCAATATTATTTATAACACCCAGAAAACCACATAAATAGCAGTCTTGGAATTGAAAAGAGCCTTCTCAGTCATTTAAAAAGTAATGTCTTCCTTTTTAATTGTGTATATAGGCAATGGGGGACACATTGTGAATGTGAATGTAGTTCCCACAGAAGCCAGAGGAGGGCGTTGGAGCCTCTGGAATTAAGGTAAAATTGGTTTGAGCTGAGAGACTTGAGATCCAGGAACTGAACTCTGGTCCTCTACAGAACAGCAACTAATTGTATCTCTGGCTATTGTGTATCTGTTTCCTCCTCCTGCAGGGAGGAGAGAGGTCCACAGGAATCTAGAACAGCAGTTCTCCATCTGTGGCTTGAGACCCCTCTGGGAGTCCCAGTGACCCTTTCACAGGGGTTGCCTACGACCATTGGGAAACATAAATATTTACGTTACAATTTATAACAATAGCAAATTAGTTATGAAGTATCAATGAAAATAATTTTATGCTTGGGGGTCACCATAGCATTAGGAACTGTATCGAAGGGTCACAGCATTAGGAAGGTTGAGAACCACTGCCATAGAAGCTAATGGCACTTACAGAGTTAAGAAGCTCATGAAGGTACAGACTCATGCTCCCCACCCAACACCCCCTCACACACACACACACACACACACACATACACACACACACACACAGACACACAGACACACACACACACACACACACACACACACACACACACACCTACCTAAGGGTACAAGCTAAGGAAAGGAGACTCTGGTCAGCCCCACTGGATGCAGCATTTATAAGTTGTCACCCATGCTGTGCTGGGCTTTTTGCTGGTACAGCTGTAAGTAATACCCTTATCCGTACTCCTGTGAATAACTCCAGGAAATTCCTGGTTCGTTCACTAGGCTAGCTAAAAGTGAGTTGCTTCTTTGGTCTGCCACTGATGAACAAGTAGATGTTTGTTCATCTTCCTGGTCAAAGTCACTCAGCACAAGTTTAAGCAAGCTCAGTACAGTTGCTCTCTTTGTTTGCTCAGGCCACAGGGCCTGCCGTGGTTGGCAGTGGTAGCAGCCACATTCATACCAGGAAATGTGCCAGGAAGCATGGGGCAGAAAGAACAGATCAGATGCCATGTCAGGCCTGGGTATCACATGCACTGACTCTAGCGGTGAGTTTTTCAGGCTGGCAAGAACACGGAGAAGGAAGCTGGTGAGGTCAGGGAGAATGGCAAGTGTCCAGTCAGCGCCTCAGCGCTCAGCACCAAGATCCAGCTGCAGCCAGCAGAAACCACTCTAGCTGGTTTCAACACGAAGTGATTTATTAATAGGCGTTAGGTGGCTTAAAACATCTTTGCAGAGCCTCCAGGAGTGACTCCTGGCACCCTACCACCATGGAAAAGCTGTCACTTCTTTACGGCATGTTGGTGTGTTTGTGACAGAGAACTCCTTGCCTATCTACACCAGCAAAGTGGGTGCCTAGGGCCTAGCTTTCAACTCATTGTCAGCTCTGGCCCAACCTGGTCACACACCGAACCAACAGAGTACACTGAATCTCAGCTCTAAGTGGATGTATCCGAGCTTGTCATTTATTTTTCAGCCTTTGCAGCAAGGGAGAATGGAGTTGTATTAAAATCACAGATGTGGCCAGCTGTGAAGGCATACACTTATAATCCTAGTGTCTGGGACCTAGGGACAGAAGGATTAGGCATTCGAGGCTAACCTGGACTGATCTCATCTCAAGAAGAAAAAACAAAAAAAAAAACATAAAGAAGATCAGAATTTAAGTCAGCAAAGGAGCAAGGGTGAGTGGGCAGTAAGGAGAGGCTAGAGGAATACTTGATTTTCTATTTGGAGATGGAATGGCAAGCTGAAGATGTCCACAGAGAGGCATGCATCAGCAGGCCCAGGAGCGGGCCCAGGCGCAGGTGCACACATGGTAGATACTGGTCCCTTACAGACGAGGAAGGCCTGACTCAGCTGGTTGCTTCAAACTCTGCTTGCTTATTGTACCTTGTGCTCATTTGCTTGTGTATCTGAGGGAGCAAGTAGAAGCTTCGTGGCCATCCCTTGTGTTCTTTAAGGAGATTCTGGAGAAAGAAGGGGAAGGATTTATTCTGGCTTTCACTTCAAGGGCACATTCAATTGTGGCAGAGAAGGCATGGCATCAGGAGTGGGGGCAGCTGGTCATGCAGCATCTGCAGTCAGGAAGCAGAGATCAAGGAATGCAGGTGTTTTCTCCTTTTTATTCAGTCTAGGATCCACAACCTATGGAACAGAGCCACCCACATTCAGGGTGGTGCAACCCCCCTCCATCTAAACTAATCTAGAATCTTCCTCAAAGTCATGCCCAGACATTTGTTTCCATGGTGATTTTAAAGCCCATTCAATTGACAGTTAAGATTAACCATCACATAAGATAAGGTCCAGAAATCTGTTTTAACAAGGCTTCCAGAACTTTCTACCGGCTGCTGCTGCTGCTGTTGCACAGGACCATCATGTTGCACAATACTTGACTTTTTAAGAATTAGGGTAATTTGCATTTTGTGTATTCAGGATTTTATATTGTTTCATTTAGTTTCTGCTTTAAAGTCTTTTGTGCCATTTCGAAATTGAGTCTTGGGCTGTCTTTCGAGTTTTGATATATTACAAATGTCTCTGCTAATTACTATCACTCAGGAGATAGTTTCTTTGGATAAAGCAGAGAAGATACTGCCCCTCTCCCTAAAGGTCCTTTGCTCTTGTCTCCTCCCCAGCAGAAGAGAATGACAGCTCAGCCTGTGGAGCCAGTCTTAGAACACACCGGAAGCACTTAACTGGCTATCCAAATCCAATCAGCTTAGCTGCTGCAGCTAACTTCATACCTCAAAAAGGATTGTTCTCTGAGGCTTGCGCTTGGAGCAGGTTTCTACACAAGAGGTGGAAATATTTCCCCAGAACTTCCCCACTACAATAGAAACAAAGATGCCATTGCTCTTTTTCTCCCCAAAACCACAGATCTCCAAGCACTTCCCCACAGCGGACCTTTGTGCTGTCTGTGATAAAACGCAGAAACACAAAATCTGGAAGACAAACAAAACATTTTTCTTCTCTTTGAGCCAAAAAAAAAAAAAAAAAAAAAAAAAAAAAAAAAAACCCATCCCATTTTGTTCAGCTGCCTGTCGGCCGGCTGCCACCCTTCCTTCACCTGACCCAGTCCATCCTGTTCATTCTCACCTCATGTCTGCTCCAGCTGGACTCCAGGCAGGGGATGTTAGAAGTTTGAAGCGTGATATGCTCTTGACGACAGCATGTGTTTCCCTGCATCTGCACTGAATTCAAACCATTCTTCACAGCACTATTAGACCCGACCAAAGGCACTGGTAGCCAGTAGGTGTCCTTTGATTGTATTTTTAGAATGGCCTGTGAATAAAATAGAGTTGGATTGCCCAAAGAAAACTAGTAACTAAATCTGACAGTTGGAATATATCCGGAGAATTCCAATGTGTCATTTGGAAACTCATTCCTGCAGTGTCATTGGAAGTAACGTGTTCTATTCTGATGCCTGACTTCCGATAAACTTGAGAGCTGATTTGGGTGTTGAAAGAAACAAGAAAGCAAGCCCAAAGCCCAGAGCCATTGAAAGAATGAGAGATAAATGTGTTTGCACACATTAGCACATGCATGCAAATGTGTCCAGTGTCATGCAAGACCAGAAGGGGAAGAAAAACTTCACAAGAAGAAAAAAAAAAAAAACTCTTCCCAGCCTCATGCTGGATCACTTCTGCCTAAATCAGAGCCTCTCCTAAGAATTCAAACTACACCTTCCTCCCTACATACACACACACACGCACACACACACACACACACACACACACACACACACACACTGTTATCTTCAGTATTTAATTAATTTGCACCCACATTCCCACAACTCATATTTCTCAAGTTCCATCTGATCCCAGCCCCAGAGAATCAGACACATATTTGCACTCTCAAAAGCTGGTGCTCTGGCCATATTTAACAAGTAGCAGCACTGACAGTAATTGGACTTTCATATCAAGGTAAATAAACGGCAAGATCATAAGAACACACTCCAGTGGCCCTTTGCATCCTGGAGCCTCGAACATCAGAGAAGCAAGTTTAACATCAGGCCTCGGTGGAGTTGCATTTTCTATAAACAAACAACGTGAAGAAAGCCTCGCCTTTGTCATGTGTGAGTCCCACTGAAGAGAAAATGAATATTCCGTTTCATATATTTGTTACCAGAAGCTGCGGCTTCCTTTATTTAGCAGAGGCTCGCAAGTCCTCGGTGAACAGCACATCACGTGACCCACAGTGGGCCCACAGCCTCTCCCAGCAGCAGTTCCTAATGTAAGTTGTCCAACTGATTAAATGTGCTGGGGTATTACTGCTCCAAGTGAGTCCATTTAAAGGCAGCTTGTCTTTCTCTCTCTCTCTCTTTTAACCACATGGAAGGGAGTCCTTGCCTTCTAGAACTAGTGAGCTTTCTCTGGGACAAGCGCTCTCTGCCTCAGCACTACAGGCATTTGTGGCTGGCTGGCTAATTTTGTTATGGGGATGGTAGGAGGCATACAAACAACTCTACAGACATTAATGACCTGAGACCTAACTCCTGAAACCTCTGGATATGTCACACGACATGGTCAAATGTAATTCAGGTTCACAGATGGCATTAAGGTTGCTAATCAGCTAGCCTTGAAACAGAAAGACTTTCTTGCAGGACCCGGTGACCCGGCAAAGTCCTAACTCCCCGAGAAGTGAACTTGCAAAAGGTATAATGATGGGAGAGAAGACAACAAACTTTCAATATGTGAGAGGCGCACTTGACCTGCTTCCTGTGGCTTTGAGTATAGGGCAAGGGATCACAAGCCAATGAATATCCCTATCGGGAAATATGGAAGCTGGAAAGGCCAAAGGAATGGATTTTTCTGTAGAACACTAAAGAAGGCAGCTTAAGGACATTCTGGATTTAGCCCTCTGAGCTGCATGTAAACTCTGACCAATAATATAAAAAGTAAATCTGTATTTCTATAAGCCATTGAGTTTCTGGCAATTTCTCATGGCACCAACTGTTACGGCAGCCATGTATTAAAGGAGATACATGCCCTGTACCTGTAGATACCAGAAGGATTTTCCCCCTATAGTGTCAATCAAACATGTCTCCAGACATTGTTACGTGTCCCTGGATGGCCAATTCACCTGCGCTAAACCACTGCCCTTGGATATTTGGAAAATCATAGTCTAGTCTATCAGTGCTCAAATTCTACCTCTGTTAGGCCAAGTACTTCAAAACCTTAATATTGTACCTCCCAAAGTACTTCTGTTTTGAAAAGAAAATCTCCACACCAGATCTAGTGGTGCACCTGTAAACATCAGCCTTCAAAAAGGCTGAGGCAAGACGATCTCAAGTTTGAAATTAGATCAGGCTATATATGGTGAGACCCTACCTCAAAAGGAAATATTTACTTACCATAGAAGAAACCAAGCTCGCTCTACGAAGTTAGACGAGAAGGCATGAAAGACACAAGGTAAATACAGACCGGTGTGGGTCTTAGCTGACACCAGGGAGAGTAATAACAGTGCTAAGAGTTTGGCATATGCATTTGTGTAGCCTCCAAAACTACACTGTGACCCCCCCCCGGGGCATGCTGGGTCATTCTTCCTATTGCCATCCTGTGGGCTTCTGTAGCTTGTACATCAGAGGTGGAGAGGCAACACAACAGGTGGAGAATGTAGAAGCCATTCTGGGTGTTTGGAAGGTTTGAAGAGTGCTGAAATTTGATGGACAGCCATGAGAAGGGCACACACAGGTCAGAACCCTGCTCTTGGTCTTAGTGTGCAATCCAAGCTCCTTTCCAGCTCCTCTCTATGAGCCCAGTGTTCACATCACTTCTGAGGCTCACCACTTGCTGGATTTTGGCAGTTCTGGGGACAGAATCCGCGGCTTTGCATGTGGGAGGCAAGAGAGCTACATTCACAGCCCTTCACACCATTTCATGTTTACATGTGTGTGTGTACATGTTGGAGTGCTTGCATGAATCTATGCAAATGAGTGTGGAAGCCACAGGTCAGAGGTCAGCTGCAGGTAGCATTCTTTAGGCACTACCCATTTTGTCTTTTGAGACAGGATGTGCCACTTGCCTGAACATCATCAGCCGACTAGGCTGGCTGGCCAGCAAACTCCAGGGACCCAACTATCTCTCATCTTTGCTGGGATTATAAGCAGGAACCTCTATGTGTCTTTTTAACATGAATTCTGGGAATTTTAACTTGGATCTTCACTCTTCTTTTTTAGTTGGATATTTTATTTGTTTACATTTCAAATGTTATCCCCTTTCCTGGCTTCCCATCTGCAAATCTCCTTTCCTGTCCACCCTTACCCTGCTTCTATGAGGGTGCTCCCCCACTGAACTACCACTCCCTTCCCACGGCCCTAGCACTCCTCTACACTGGGGCATCAAGCCTTCACAAGACCAAGGACCTCCCCACCCACTGATGCCAGATAAGGCCCCTTCAGCTCCTTCAGTCCTTCCCCTAACTCCTCCATTGGGGTCCCTGTCCTCAGTCCAGTAGTTGGCTACAAACACCTGCATCTGTATTAGTCAGAATCTGGCAGAACCTCTCAGGACACAGCTGTATCGGGCTCCTGTCAGCAAGCACTTCTTAGCATCAGCAATAGTGTCTGAGTTTAGTGTCTGCATGTGGGATGGATCCCCAGGTGGGGCAGTCTCTGGATGGTCTTTCCTTCAGTCTCTGTTCCATTCTTTGTCCCTGTATTTCCTTTAGACAGGAGCAATTCTGGGTTAAAATTTTGGAGATAGGTGGCCCCATCCTTCAATTGGGGGGCCATGCCTAACCTCTGGATATGATCTCAACAGGTACTCTCTCCCCTTTGTGGGGTATTTCAGCTAATGTCATTCCTGTGGGGTCCTGGGAGACTCTTGCTTTCCTGGCATCTGGGACTTTCTGGTTGCTACCCCCAGTTCCCCATCCCCCATTGCTACACAACCCTGTTCAATTTCCTGACCCTCTGTACATCTCCTCCATCTTCCCCCTTACCTGATTCTGCCCCTCTTTTCCCCTCCCCCTCCTTTCCTCCTCCCAAGTCCCTCCCACCTTCTATTTCCCTTGATTATATTGTTCCCTCTTCTAAGTAGGACTGATGCATCCACACTTTGGTCTTCCTTCCTCTTGAGCTTCATGTGGTCTGTGAGTTGTATCGTGAGTATTCCACAGTCTTTGCCTAACTTTTGGTTGAAAATCGATTTTATTTGATATTAGAATAGCTACTCCAGCTTGTTTCTTGGAACCATTTGCTTGGAAAATTATTTTCCAGCCTTTTACTCTGAATTAGTGTCTGTCTTTGTCACTGAGGTGGGTTTCCTGTATGCAACAAAATGTTGGGTCCTTTTTACTTACCCAGTCTGATAGTCTATGTATTTTTATTGGGGAATTGAGTCCATTGATAGTAATAGATATTAAGGAAAAGTAATTGTTGCTTCCTGTTAGTTTTGTTGTTAGAGGTAGAGTTATGCTTGTGTAACTATCTTCTTTTGGGTTTGTTGAAAGACTACTTTCTTGCTTTTTCTAGGGTGCAGTTTCCCACCTTGTATTGAAGTTTTTCATCTGTTATCCTTTGTAGGACTGGATTTGTGGAGAAATATTGCATAAATTTGGTTTTGTCATGGAGTATCTTGGTTTCTCCATCTATGACAATTGAGAGTTTTGCTGGGTATAGTAGCCTGGGCTGGCATTTGTGTTCTCTTAGGGTCTGTATAACATGTGCCCAGGATCTTCTACATTTCATAGTCTCTGGTGAGAAGTCTGATGCAATTCTGATAGGTCTGCCTTTATATGTTACTTGAACTTTTTCCCTTACTGCTTTTAATATTCTTTCTGTTTGGTGCATTTGGTGTTTTGATTATTATGTGATGAGAGGAATTTCTATTCTGGTCCAATCTATTTGGAGTTCTGTAGGATTCTTGTATGTTCATGAGCATCTCTATCTTTAGGTTAGGGAAGTTTTCTTCTATAATTTTGTTGAAGTAATTTACTGGCCCTTTAAGTTGGGAATCTTCGCTCTCTTCTATACCTGTTATCCTCAGATTTGGTCTTCTTATTGTGTCCTGGCTTTCCTGGATGTTTTGGGTTAGGACCTTTTTGCATCTTGAATTTTGACTGTTGTGCCAATGTTTTCTATGGTATCTTCTGTACCTGAGATTCTCTCTTCTATTTCTTGTACTCTGTTGGTGATGCTTACATCTATAACTCCTGATCTCTTTCCTAGGTTTTCTATCTCCAGGATTGTCTCCCCTTGTGATTTCTTTGTTTCTATTTCCATTTTTAGATCCTGGATGATTTTGTTCATTTCCTTCACATTTTTGGTTGTACTTACCTGTAATTCCTTAAGGGATTTTTGTTTTTCCTCTTTAAGGGCTTCTACCTGTTTACCTATGTTCTCCTGTATTTCTTTGAGGGAGTTATTTATATCCTTCTTAAAGTCTTCTATCATCATCATGAGATGTGATTTTAAATTAGAGTCTTGCTTTCCTGGTGTGTTGGGGTATCCAGGGCTTGCTGTGGTAGGAGAACTAGATTCTGCTTTTTTGTTTGTTTGTTTGTTTGTTTGTTTGTTTTCAAGACAGGGTTTCTCTTTAGAGCCCTAGCTGTCCTGGAACTCACTCTGTAGACCAGGCTGGCCTCGAACTCAGAAATCCTCCTGTCTCTGCCTCCCAAGTGCTGGGATTAAAGGCATGTGCCACCACCTCCTTTTTCGAGAACTAGATTCTGATGAAGCCAAGTAGCCTTGGTTTCTGTTCCTTATGTTCTTGCCTCTCCATCTGGTTATCTCTGGTGTTAGCTGGTCTTGCTGTCTCTGATGGTGGCTTGTCCCTCCTGTAAGCCTGTGTGTCAGCACTCCTGCAGAACCAGTTCTCTCCAGGAGAAATTTGAGTATGGAGAGCACAGGGTCAGCTCTGGGGACAGAATGAAACTGGAAGGATCCTGTCACCTGTTGTTTCTTGGTTCCTATCTCCTGATGGCTCTGGGCAGGTCCCTCTTGAGCCAGGAATTTGAGCAGAAGTGGTGATCTCACCTGTGCTCTCGGGTGTGTCAGCACTTCTGGGAGACCTACTCCCTCCCTCCCAGTGGGGTTCTGGGTATGGAGAGTTGTGGCACAGGGTCAGCTCTGGACACAGATGGCATCCAGATGGATTGGGTCTTCACTCTTGTACTTTACCCACTGAGTCATATTTCCAGTCTACTTTATAGCACTTCTAGTGAAAACACACACACACACACACACACACACACACACACACACACCAGTAGGAGGAGGGGAAGTGAGGGAGGCCAGAGGAGGAGAATAGGGAGATCTTAGAAAATGTTTTTGAGTAAGAGTTAACCATGAAAAGTTACAATGAAAAAGAAAAAAGTGGAGCTGGTGAGGTGGTTCAGTGGATAAGAGCACTGACTGCTTTTCCGAAGGTCCTGAGTTCGGATCCCACATGGCGGCTCACAATCACCCGTAATGAGATCTGACCCCTCTTCTGGTGTGTCTGAAGACAGCTACAGTGAATTATACTGGAGCCAGAGCAAGCAGGGCCGGCAGAGGTCCTAAGTTCAATTCCCAGCAGCCACACACATGATGGCTCACTGCCATCTATACAGCTACAGTGTACTCATACACATAAAATACATAAAAAGAAGGAGAAAAAAGAAAAAGAAAAAAGTTACAATAATGCCTCCTCAAAGCAGGCTGTGTGCGCTTACTCCCAGCCTGTGGTTTGAAAAGTTACAATGATGTCTACTCGATGTAGGGCTGTTCCCCCTTACTAAACCCAGCTTCTGGTTCTGTTGCCTGTGCTTCAGCCCCAGGAGATTTAAAGAGTGCTGTTGTCTAGGCAGTCAGGGTGTCTGGAGGGTACCCCTCTGTTGAATGGCACTGCCCTCTCCTAACTAACCCCCGAGGCATTGAGCTTCCTTTGTTTTCATGTCCTTTTGTTAATATCAACTACCCTTTGCTCCTAAGCCTTCTGGACCCATTTGAAGCTCTTCTACTCCAAGATCTTCTTAATGGCCCAGCGACTTTCCCCATCTCTAGGCAAGAACCTCTTGTAGCCAAGCTCACCAGGCTGTTACTATTGCCATTCCCTAGAGAGGACTGATCTCTCTAGAAAGACCTCATTAAAGCAGGGTTCACTGCGTAACCCCAAACCTGGCCAAGGTCATCCTGTAGGATCATCAATGTATTAGAGTGTCAGGAAGAAAAAGCAACTACAAGAGAAATGGGCACCCTTCCTGCAACGGGTGGCAAGTAGGCATCCATAAAGGGCCATCCTGCTAATGCGGAGTCTTCTTCAGGCCTGCCTGTCTGACTCGCCTTGATAGCATATTAAGTACAAGAAATCAGACCTTTTGCAGAGTTCAATGTCAGAAATATTTCTTGATGTTTACCTGAATTTCCCTTTCCTTAGCCTTGAGCCCATCCCACCCCCTCCTCTCTCCTCCAAGAGGTAATTAACCCTGGAGAAAGGAGGATAGACCGTGGAACAGGGCGTCAGAAGAAGCATTTGGGCTATGCTTTATTGATGTCATGTTTAACGCCACCACCCCCAAAACCAAACAGTAGTTACTTAAATGGATATGTGATGGAGCTGTTTTATTATCTTATACTGAGCTAAACAAACGGAAGCAAACCACTTCCACCATCCAGTTGGTAATTAGGGAGAATAAAATGCAATTTCACATTGAAAAAAAAAAACTGCTCCTAAACTGCTAAAGGATGGCAGGCCTCACCCAAAACCCCTGTTGAGTGCTGGAAAGCCAGCCTGACTCCAGCTCCGTGCCATTCCATCAACACGAGGAGGTAACTTCAGCAGGAAGTTCTGAGCCCAGCATCCAAATGGCAGGAGGGAGATCCCAGGCAAGTGACACACAGCAGCTCTCAACTGCGGGACACTATCAGATGGAACAGTTCAGAGCATTGCCTCTGGAACCTGTCAAGTGTTTGAGCAGATCCCACTGGGGTGGTTTCTGTATCTGGGGTGCCTTCTCTTCTGTAGGGGAGATAAGAAAAAAGCTTGAGGTAAGTCTTGTGACCCCAGTTTAAAAGCACACCCTAAAAGTTCTGTAGAGATGGACTATGTATGACTCATGTCTTAGTTAGAGTTTTACTGCTGTGAGCAGATACCATGACCAAGGCAAATCTTATAAGCACAACATTTAATTAGAACTGGCTTACAGATTCAGAGGTTCAGTCCATTATCATCAAGGAGGGAGCATGGCAGTGTCCAGGCAGGCATGGCCCAGGAGCAGCTGAGAGTTCTACATCTTGATCTGAAGGCAAACAGAAGACTGTCTCATAGGCACCCAAAAGGAGGGTCTCAAAGCCCATGCCCACAGTGAAACACCTACTCCAGCACCTATGTCACCTCTCCTAATAGGGCCACTTCCTGGGCCAAGCATATTCAAAGTACTGCAAATGGCATTCCTGGAAAAAGAAACATGTACAAGTTGAGTCAATTATTTGAGGAAATAAATATTTATTTAACCAATATTTATTTAGTACTTCCCATGTAAAACTGATGTTACAGGGAAAAAAATTTTAAAGAACAACACATTAAGACATGGCTCCTTTCTAAAAGTAAGGTCGATACTTATACAAGTAATTATGCTACAATTTGGAATCAAACCCTTGCTCTGGGGTACAACCAAGTGCTTCCCTGCCCTTCAGTGATAAAGGATCCAGAGGGAAAAGCCACAGTATCTGAGCTGAGTCGTTCAGTCTGATGAAGTAACAAGGGAGGTGCCCAAGCTGGGAGCACAGCTAGCGCAAAGGTTCGCCCATACAGATGCAAAGCACATCTGAGGGTGGTGCTCCCTGATCAGGGCTGAAGCTGAGAAGGAAAATGATGTTCCTTGATATACAGGTCACTCAAATAGCTTCATCTATGCAGTGCATGGCAGCATCACTGGATGGAACTCTTGGGTACTACTGTACCCTCGGTGGGTATGAACAGCACATTGCAAAGTGACCCCAGTGGGTCATACCCAGTGGGTCTGTGCTTCAGGCTGAGTACATTTATGATGTGCTTGTAACCAAGAGAGTATATTACAAGTGATCAGTTGTTTCTCTTCTGATCTGGTTACATTCTAAGTTACATTGTATTTTGTTCTTTAGACTTTCCACTAGGAGACTGAAGAGATTGCTCAGTGGTTGAGAGCACTAGTTGCTCTTGAAGAGGACCTAAGTTTGGTTCCCAGAACCCACTCAGCAGCTCACCATCCTCTGCAACTCCAGTTCTAGGGGAATCTGACACCCTTTTCTGGCCTGCACAGGCACCTGGCACACATGTGTTTTGAATATGTACATGCATACAAAACTTTCACAATATAAAATGAAATAAATCTAAGGAGAATAAAAGACTTTCCAAGGCTTCATGAGACACTATTTCAAAAAAAATTAAGATTTTTACCTTATCAGGAGAGAGAGGCTCTGTTGTTGGCTTTGAAGTAAGAAGTAAGATTCACAATTGCTCTGTAGTACAATTTAAGGTCCAGGATGGTGATTCCACCAGAAGTTCTTTTATTGTTGAGAATAGTTTTTGCTATCCTGCATTTTTGTTATTCCAGATCAATTTGCAAATTGCTCTTTCCAACTCTGTGAAGAATTGAGTTGGAACTTTGATGGGGATTGCATTGAATCTGTAGATTGCCTTCGGTAAGATGGCCATTTTTACTATATTAATCCTGCCAATCCATGAGCATGGGAGATCTTTCCATCTTCTGAGATCTTCTTCAATTTCCTTCTTCAGAGACTTGAAGTTCTTGTCAAACAGATCTTTTACTTGCTTAGTTAGAGTCACACCAAGGTATTTTATATTATTTATGACTATTGTGAAAGGTGTTGTTTCCCTAATTTCTTTCTCAGCCTGTTTATCCTTTGTGTAGAGGAAGGCCACTGATTTGCTTGAGTTAATTTTATATCCAGCTACTTTGCTGAAGTTGTTTATCAGGTTTAGGAGCTCTCT
>JADRCD010213781.1:0-18468 GCA_019843815.1 Montemys delectorum
TTGTCCATTTCATCCAGGTTTTCCAGTTTTGTTGAGTATAGGCTTTTGTAATAGAATCTCATGATATTTTGGATTTCCACAGTGTCTGTTGTTATGTCTCCTTTATCATTTCTGATCTTGTTAATTAGTAAACTATCTCTGTGTCCCCTAGTTAGTCTAGCTAAGGGTTTATCTATTTTGTTGACTTTCTCAAAGAACCAGCTCCTGGTTTGGTTGATTCTTTGTATAGTTCTTTTTGTTTCTATTTGGTTGATTTCAGCCCTGAGTTTGATTATTTCCTGCCTTTGACTCCTCTTGGGTGAATTTGCTTCTTTTTGTTCTAGTGCTTTCAGTTGTGCTGTCAAATTGCTGGTGTATGCTCTCTCCAGTTTCTTTTTGGAGGCACTTAAAGCTATGAGTTTTCCTCTTAGGACTGCTTTCATTGTGTCCCATACGTTTGGGTATGTTGTGGCTTCATTTTCATTAAACTCTAGAAAGTCTTTAATTTCTTTCTTTATTTCTTCCTTGACCAAGTTATCATTGAGTAGAGTGTTGTTAAGCTTCCACGTGTATGTGGGCATTCTACTGTTTATGTTGTTATTGAGGAGCAGCCTTAGACCATGGTGATCTGATAGGATACAAGGGATTATTTCAATCTTCTTGTATCTGTGGAGGCCTGATTTGTGACCAATTATATGGTCAATTTTGGAGAAGGTACCATGAGGTGCTGAGAAGAAGGTATATCCTTTTGTTTTAGGATAAAAAGTTCTATAGATATCTGTTAGATCCATCTGTTTCATAACTTCTGTTAGTCTCACTGTGTCCTTGTTTAATTTCTGTTTCCATGATCTGTCCATTGCAGAGAGTGGGGTGTTGAAATCACCCACTACTATTGTGTGCGTTGTAATGTGTGCTTTGAGCTTTAGTAAAGTTTCTTTTATGAATGTAGATGCCCTTGCATTTGGAGCATAGAGGTTCAGAATTGAGAGTTCATCTTGGTAGATCATACCTTTGATGAATATGAAGTGTCCCTCCTTATCTTTTTTGATCACTTTAGGGTGAAAGTCGATTTTATTCGATATTAGAATGGCTACTCCAGCTTTTTTATTGGGACCATTGGCTTGGAGAATTGTTTTCCAGCCTTTTATTCTGAGGTAGTGTCTGTCTTTCTCACTGAGGTGGGTTTCCTGTATGCAGCAAAATGTTGGGTCCTGTTTACGTACCCAATCTGATAGTCTATGTCTTTTTATTGGTGAATTGAGTCCATTGATGTTAATAGATATTAAGGAAATTAATTGTTGCTTCCTGTTAGTTTTGTAGTTAGAGCTGGCGTTCCATTTATGTGCTTTCTTTCAGAGGGTCTCCTGTGGCAGTGTTGGAGGGCCTGAGCCAAAACATACAAAGGAGAGGACTGAATAATCTGGAGCAAGCTTTTCTAAGAGCACAGTGAGGCCCTATTGTCACGGTTATGGGGCAGAAAGTTGCTCAGAACACATACAGGGACAGCAAAGAGAATACTGATAACATGAACTGGGAAACAGAAGTGTTAAATTTGACAAGAGTACTTTCAAGATGATAGTGCAATAGCAAAGCAGAATAGAATTTAGCTAGTCACGTATGTGTTCAAGAGGTCCTTGGCAATGGCTCTACAGCACCTCATATACCTTCTACAACTTGATTCCTGTGTATACCATTGATGAAAGATTCAGAAACTGCAATTGTATATGTGCTGTGTGTGCTTGCATTTGTGTGTGTGGTACAATGTGTATAAGTGTGAAGCGTGTTTGTGTGTGTGTATGTGTGAGAGAAAGACAGAGAGAAGAGGGGGGGAGAGAGAATCATTTAAGGTATCTTCTTTGGTCACTCTCCACCTTGTTATTTTGTGACAGATTAGGCTAGGCTGGCTGGTGAGCCAGTGATCTCCAGGAATCTACTTTTCTCTGCTCTGCCAGTGCAAGTGTTACAGATGTGCATTGTTGCACAACATTTTCCTAGCTGCTGGGGATCCAACCTCTGCTTTGTTATCCTTATGTGAAAGGCACTTTACTGAACAACCCATCTTTCTATACTCATTGCCTCAATTCCTAAACAAACACAGATCTATCACTGAAGCGTGAAATATTTGCTGATTGAAGCTAATTTGATATAAAGGCTGGCCAGTAATTGTATATCACTACATGAAATCCAAAAATATTTACGAATTTAACCATTTTATTCCAAACAATTCCAAACAAAGAAGAAACCACAGAGAATTATAGAATGTATAATAAATTAAAATGAAAAGGTAACATCTTATGGTCTATAAGTGAAGTACTACTTAGATAGGAACCTATTAATCTACAGATTCACACTACAAGTGAAGGTCTCAAATTCACAACCCAAGTTAGGAAACTTTAGAAAACAAATAAAATCCAAAATATACAAAAGGATAAACACACACACACATACCGAATTCTGCATAGCCATGGAAGGGATGTCCTGACAGGGTTTCCTGCCCTGGGAGCAGAGCCAGCAGGACATGGCAGAGAGCCAGCAGGTCTCCAGGAGTGCTGAAGGTGGCTGTGGGCATGGTGCTTGTTTGAATTATAATATACATATTTTCATGTTCCCCCTTAGGGGAATGCTCTCCCTGTTAAGGTGAAGTACTCCATGATAATTAGAAGTAGTATGAGTCCAGGAGGTGAGAATGTGTTCCTGAGCAAGGTGGTGACCTTCAGAACAGCCCTTTAAGGTTTTGGGAAAGAGTTCAAGATTGTATCATTTGTCAACTATACAAAATATAAGGATGCAGTATGAATTATATGGGGGAAGGGGCGTTTCATAGACCTAAAAGAACAAAGGCAACTGCACTAATTAGGCAGCTTGTCAGAAAGATAGAAATGCAAGTCAATTCCTGAGTTCATTTGCATTGTAAAAAATGTACCTGCTGTCTCTTTTTAAGAATCCCAGGGCTAAGGTCATAAAATGCTGATTCATGGGAACAACAAAAGGGAACCTGGGATAATACTTGAATGATATGTAAATAAAAGATTGGTCTTTGGTCTGCAAGAGCTGAACTGCCTAAAGAGAGCTGTCTGGAGAGCTGTTTGTGTGGAGCAGAGGTGTTGCCTTGTACCCAGGATTGGTTTTGAGTTGCTCCTTTCACTGCTCTCAAACACCTCTTTCTCAGATCCCTTCTCTAAGCCAAGGTTGATTCTTGGCACGGGTATGTGTGCTCACACATACAATCTGATTAGAAATCAATGAAACAATCTAAAGGTAGAAAACTAATGGGGCCTGGAAAGATGGCTCAGTGGTTAAGAGCACTGACTGCTCTTCCAGAGGTCCTGAATTTGATTCCTAGCAACCATACGGTGGCTCACAACCTTCTGTAATGGGGTCTGATGCCCTCTTCTGGTGTGTCTGAAGACAGCTGTAGTGTACTCATATACATAGAATAAATAAATCTTAAAAAAAATGTAGTGAATTCAAACATTTGTTCTCAGAAAATGTTAGCAAAGTTTATCTTCCTCTAGATAGTTAGGCTAAGAAACAGAAAGGCATAAATTCCCTACTAGGAAAGAAATGTCAAAAATTACTTTCTGTCAATAAATTTGACAACTTAGACGAAACAGAAAAATCCCAGAAATAACAAGTTATTGAAATGGTCTTACATAAAAATGGATTGCATTCATGAAAACAGAAAAAGCCTATAAATAATAACCAGATGGTGTGAGATTCCCGGAGGGGGTCCCCACACTCAAATCCCGGGAGCGTCGACCCCACACACCACCAAGACACGGACTTGATGCAATCTGCAAGAGGCTTTTTATTCCAGCTAGCTGGGGCGAGACTCATATCCCTCACAGGGGTAGAGGAGTCTGGCCCCGAGCAAGGTCTTAGGCAGCTTTTTATTTCTGTGCAGTTGTTGGGGCAAAAGGGAAGACTGGGGTAAGGGGAAGGTACGGGGTGGTTTCTGATTGGTGCTGGCTCGGGCTAGGGTCCAGGGGCGGGCTAGCCACCTGGCAATTGTTTTGGGCCAGGTTGTTTCTGGGTTCTCGGGCCAAGTCGTCTTGGTTCCCTTGTTTTTGGGTCCTTGGGAACTGCTGGTCTCCCATTGTTTCTTGGTTCTGGGAGCCGGTCTCCCACTGAGTTTAACTAACGGCTAAGTTCCCACAGGACAGTTTGAAAACTTAATCTTACAATGGAGGCAGGCAATGGGGTGCATGTCTGACACTCCAGTGCTGAGAAAGAAGGACCAGGGTTTGGTGGCTGGTTTCATTGAATTTGAAAGACTCTGCTTCAAAAGTAAAGAAATGCAAAGGCAAAGAGTCACTTAGCACGGATATGGTCCAGGTGGTGCTGCCATGGTTTCCATCACAGCAGTAAAGAGTATATCATACCAAGCAGTTACAAGTTCTGTAAGACATTGTCGAGCCTTAGCTTCCCGGAGATCACCTGAGTGAATCACATGGAGCCTGATCGATGCAAAAAGCAAGAGGATTTTTTAATGTTCTAGTGCACTGGGGCCATCCCAGACCCTAAGGAGAGGTGGCAACCCCGCACAGCTTGATCAGTGAACTTCTATACAATTTTCAGGGCAGCAGCCATTAGACACAATGTGATTGGTAGAACAGTGTGACTTTTTAAACTGATTGGGCTCAGGGAATGAGGTGGCAAGGACTTCCCTTGTCTGAAGGTAGCCAAAGGTCCACCCTGCGGAATATGTCTCCACCCGCAGGTAGTTTCTTACCCTGTGGTCTGAGGAATGTTAATTAGCCTCTCCCCTGGAGAGTTCCACCACCTTTTCAAAATTCCTGAGCCTATCTCATTAAGCTCAAAGGAAATTCCTGGCCTCCTGGTGTTTTTCTGAGATGTCCCTATTTACTCGGTTCTCACAGTTCTAGAAAAATTGAAAACTTACCAACTAATTCTTCAAGGCCAGCATTACCCTGATAATTATTTCAAACAAGACACCACGGGAAAACTGCAGACAGTATCACCAGAAGACAGATATGGAAACGTTGGACCAAATGTTTAAGGCACGCCTTTAAACCTGGCACTCAGGAAGCAGAGGCAGGCAGATCTCCAATTTCAAGCCCAGCCTGGTCTACAGGCCAAGTTCCAGGACTTCTAGGGTTGACTCGCTCACTGATAAACCCAGGAGTGGAAGAATAACAAAATAGTTATCTAATACTATATGATAATATTACTACAGAAGTACTATCTTGAAACAACTTAGGCTTATTTTTAACTCACAGACTGTTCAGGCCAGAGGTAAAGGCCCAGATCGAAAGACCTTCAGCTCTGCATGGAGCAAAGCTTCAGCTCAGCATGGAGCAAAGCTATAGGAAATATATACCTCGGGTTGCAGTTTTCTTTGGGATGATCTTCCTATAAATTCATTCAGGGGTTTGGGAGCTTCTTACAGTTGTGGCACTGAGAGTATCAGACATTTAATGATTGGTGGTTCCAAGCCACCTTTTAACTGCTACAGTCTGGATACATCTCTTTGCCTCATGTCCCAAGTCAATAAGAGATAGAGAGACTCCAGAAAGACAGGGATTGCAAACTTGTGGCTGCAGCATGTAATCATAAAATCTATGTGTGATATATCTATTAAAAGCAATTCATATACTTTTACCATAGTCAAGGGATGTGGGGCTGATGAAAACACATTAGAATTCTATCCATGAGGGCCAACAAAATGGCTCAGCCATTATAAGTGCTTTCCATGCAAGTCTGATGACCACAGACCACTTAGATAGTGGAAAGAAAGAACCAATTTTTGGAAGTTGTCCTTTGACTTCCACACTCCACTATAGCATGTGGCATACCTCTACCATACAAAAACATAATACATAAAATTTAATTTAAAAAAACTTTCTAAAAAGAGGATCCTGTTTATTCAGGTTGGTTTACCACTTAAAAATCAATAAATGTCATGCTCCAAATTAATAGCTCAACACATACAAATTAATCTTGTATAATTGCTGAGGCCATTTCAGATTTAATTAGAATTTGATCTCCTTGATGGAGAATTCTGTGGGAAATCACCCAACTCTAGCTGAAGAATCCAAGGTTAAGATGCCCCAGCTAACTTAGCTTTTGTTAAACTGCTTGCTTGGACCAAACCTCTGTCAGGATGTGTTTTGTTTTGTTTTGTTTTGTTTTGTTTTGTTTTGTTTTGTTTGTTTTTCTTTTGCCTTTCAAATCCCTTACTCTAAACAATAGGGCTATACTTGGGTCCTGAACACTTGAATGTAGTCCCAGCTGGTTATAAACTGTGTCTGAGTGGTCACCTGCGGTGGGCTCTCTGTAATATTTGTCCTTGGGAATTCCCCTTATTCTTTCATGGATTGAAGGCGATGGCAGCTACAGTTGACTAGACTTTGTATTTGAAAGTATGATAAGGACTGTTTACTGAAGAGCAAGACTAGCAGAATCTGTACATTAGTTTAAGGAGAATTATCTTAGTATATTTTTTAATGTGCAGATGGACATCTTTCATTCCCATCAGTGATGCTTTATAACCTGCTTGACTTTCTTCATTTTTGAACATAGGAGTTTTATCATGTTGCCCAGGTTGGTCTCAATCTATAGGTAAAATGACAACCCTAGCCATTCTAGAAATACTGTCTAATACTCGTTTCCAATTGGACAAAACTGGGTCCAGCTATTCTTTAGCAACAAAGACATCTGGGAAATTAGTTCCTAGGTGAGCACATTGACTAGTAGGATGTAATTAGAGAATAACTATTAAATGGGCTTATACAGCATGGATTCCACTCTGATTGGCCCATGTCATTTAGCCATGAAGTTCAGCTATGAGTCACACTATCAATCCTGAAGGTTAAAATCATTATTTAGGACAAAGTGAACCCACTGTGTATTGCATTAATAGAAATGTTTGTTCATTTTATTTTCTGTTTGTTTAAATGGAATATTTGGACCAGTTCCTGCTATAGCAGCGGGGCTTTAGAATGCTTCAAATTGTCAGATTTTAAATTAATCCTGCTTTTGAAACATTTCATACAAACAAACATAAATCAGAATGAAAACCTGTGGGGTATAATAAACTTTACAATTTCTTTACAAAACAGCAATGCACCACTAGCCACAGAGCAATGATGAAATAGAGGAGGAGTATATCACACGAGGAGAAATAATGGACGCCATTAGAGACTCAGAAAGCATAAAGGCACTGAGAGAAACCCGTGGCCTCACTGATTGTATTGATTTCCCCAAAAGATACACTATTCTGCAGGAAATAAAACCACTTAGTGAAATTACTCAGACCAATTAAACCTCACAATAAATGTTTCTTGCCTGCTGAATCCAAATCCAGCAGTAGGAGTGGAGATCTCACCAATGAGAACCCTGAAAGGTGCTTGCAACACAATCTTCAGAATGAAGTAATGCCCCTACAGGTTGAGGTTGCATACCCCACGTCAAAACCTGATTGACCTTGCAGCCTTAAGACATTACTACAGTCATGTAATAGGTAGTCTCTGTGACATTTCAGAAAAACAAGAGAGAAGAATTCATTCCCTTCCATCTCCTAAGTTGACTTGTGGATGGAAGCATCCAATACTTTCATGGCATTGGACAAGCTTATAGGCTGTTAGCACAAGTCTTAGCTATGAAGAGGATAGAGGCTGAGTGGAGCTGTAGATGGGGCCTATCCTTTCTGTTCAAAACAGCAATCAGTGACTCTACCTTGGGCATAAGAAGCATTGTCACTGGATATAGCAGAGTTCCCAGGGAGGAGAAGCTGCCAGATTCTCTAGCTGTAGGTCAGATGACAAACTTCTTCCTGCTCATCTGACGGTAAGCCATGCTTCAGTCCAACTCTTGTTCCACATATCTGGGAAAATATGGTGTCCTAACTTGAGGAAAGAGCAAAAGTACTGTGTGCTGAAGTGCTGCTTCTGGGAAAGAGTTTTAATTGCCCATGGGAGACTTAATTGCCCATAGGAGACTTGTGATGCCTTTCTCTTTTTAGGGGTAGCAGTAGGTTTTGAAGATAGTTTGTCTTTCAGTCTGTCATAGGATGGCTACAGGAAAAGAGTCAGAGCTCCTGATGACCTACAATGTCTGAAGTGGGTAAGGAGTGGGAGGTTGATGTTTGTTATGATTATGTCTATCCTGATTGATACATGCTAGATGAAGTCAGCTTAATTGCTTACAATACTGTTGATATCCACAATCTCTTTTGTGTTCAAGGATTCTTTCTTGTCAGTTCTTAAAATTAAAACTATATCTGGGTAGGAGCCCTACTCTTTTTTTTTTTTTTTTTTTTTGGTTTGTTGCAACAGAGTTTCTCTGTATACCCCTTGCTGTCCTGGGACTCACTCTGTAGACCAGGCTGGCCTCAAACCCAGAAATCTGCTTGCTTCTGCCTCCCAAGTGCTGGGAATAAAGATGTGCACCACCACTGCCCAGTGGAACCCTACTCTCTTATTCATTAGCCTATTACTTAGAGCCTGACACATAATCTGAATGATAACCAATGTTCAGTATATTTGCAAAATAAATGAGCATGACCTTTCAATGGGAAAAAATTCCTTAGTTAAGAAACTAGTCAGCCCTTAAATGTGCTTCCTCCCATCTCTCAGTACACACCATCTGATATGCTAACATTCTTTTTATATCTGGTGCCTGGAAGTTTCTTTATCTAAACAAATGAGGTTAATTCTGTCACTGACCACATAAGATTGTCATGAGCATTCAGTGGGCCACACAATGTAGTCCTATAATAAATATTTGCTACTAAAAGTTGCAAACAAAAGACATTAGAGCCATGTGCCTGGATGTCAAGCTATGTTTTCTAATTCTTCCTTGTGGCTAAATATGATAAGATTAGAGTCTGGCTGAAGGTGTACACATTGACTTATGGAGGGGACTGCTTAGATGTTAATGGAACACATGTGCTTATGACCTTGTTACATGTGATGAAAACCAAGTCAGGGACTACCCAGAGAAGAGCTGGAGAACAGAAAGAGCTCAAGTCCCCTGTGACTGGGGAACCACACCAGCCTAGTCAATTATCCCTGGACAATCTTCTCCTGCACTTCATTTCTTTAGGAAAATAAACTTACTTCTTAAGACTCTGGAGTACTTCCAACTAGTAAAGAAGTTAAATTTCTAGATGAAAAGCACATGTTGTATGTTGTTAGTCCATTTAACTTATTTTTCCTCGTTGAGAGTCTGTGTGTGTGTCTGCAGACTGTGTGCACACACATCTTCATGTGAGACTATACCTTTTTCTCACTACTGTGTTTAATTCCATGCTGAATGAAATGGCCATTTAGCTCATCATAATGGTGCAAACCTGACCACACTTCTTATTGTATTCTTGCTCCATCCATCCATCTATTCATCCATTCATCCATCCATCCATCCATCCATCCATCCATCCATCTTAGAAATTATACTGGAGTATTGTTGAATACTAGTACCTGTCTAAGCACAGAAGAAAAAAAAAGACAAAAACATTGTCCCTAAGGTTAAGGTTAAGCTGTTACCTCACTGCTAAGTAGTGTAAACAGGCATGCCCAGATGTGAACTTTGTGATATGACTTTCTTACCTACAAAATTCACATTTGAGAAGCATGCCACAGAGTTACACACATAAACACATACACACATACACACACACACACACACACACACACACACACACAGAGAGAGAGAGAGAGAGAGAGAGAGAGAGAGAGAGAGAGAGAGAGAGAGAATCTCATAATATTTAAAGTAATTTCATGATTTTGTTTTTTGTTTCAGGCCACATTCATAGCTCCTTGGTGAAACACAGCCACATATGATTTATGGGCCACAGGTTGACACATCTGATAGGAGGACACATTGATTAATACATAGATGAAAAGGTTTTGCCCCAGAAGTCAGACACAGAATGCATTATTAGTAAGTATTGCTTTATTATTATTGTGCACATGCCTGTGTATGGTGTGTGTATGTGAGCACAAGTGCACACAGCCCACCATGGACGTTGAGGACAACATTCCTGACTCAATTCACTCCTTCCACCATGGGTTCTGGGGATTGAACTTGGTTAAGTGTGGTAAATTCTTTTACCCTCTGGCCCATCTCTTCTGTCCAGACAAAATATATTCTAAAGAATCAATTTCCATCCAAATTCCAACACAATTCTTCACGGAGAAAAAAAAGAGCAGTTCTCAAATTTGTTTGGAAGAACAAAAAATGCAGGATAGCAAAAACTATTCTCAATAATAAAAGAACTTCTCAGGGAATCATAAAATCTGTACAGTATTGTTGCTATACCACAACAAATCTGGTTAATAAGAGGCAATTCATAGTCTTACGGTATTTTATTGTAGAAAAGAGATAGAGGGAAAAGGTAGAGAAGTAGAGGCCGGCCATGGGCATGTGGAGAGAGGGGGAAGGGAAAGTTATGACAAGAATAAGAGGTTAAGAGAGAAGGGAGAGAGAACAAAAGAGAGAGAGGGAAGGGGGCAAACCATCCCTTATATGGTGGGCTGGGCTAACTGCCTGTGGGGCAGGGCATACCTGGCTGTGGTCAGTTGACTGGGGGTGGAGTTCAGCCAGAATGCTGGGAGCTTGGGGCATTGTATTAGTGATAGATAGCACAGGATGATGGGGTTGAAGGACTCGTGGAGTCAGCCATCTATGTCTGAGAGCGTGGCTTTTACTGTTCCATCCTTTGTAGAATTCTCTAGGGGGTCGCCAGAAGTAAGCCTCGCTCAACCTAGAACACAGTCTGCTTTTCATGGCCCAACAGGCTAGTGGACTCTGTCATTTTAAAAATAACTGGTAGATTGTTATTTATTTCTCAGACTTCTGACTACATTGACAGCTAGAAAAAAAAGTTCTCACAGATGTAATCTATTATCTCCTTACCTAAACTTGGTTTCCACTAATTAAATCTTCATATTTCCTCTTCTTGCTATGCCACTGTCTTAACATTATCTGAATTCCTACAAATTTGCCAACTCTAATAAAACATTCCACTTTACAATCCAACTTTTTAATATTTTTCCTTCTGCTCCACAAAAGACTCATCTTAAAGACTGCTCATGTTGCTAACTCATGTTGTTATCTCTTTTATAAACTTATAAGCTACAGAAAACCTACTCAGATCTACTTCTCATGAACCAAATAGGCTCCATCCACGTAAGTACACCTGCCTAAGCTATTCCAGAGGGTGGGATTCCTCTGGGTTTCAAATGTACATCTTAAGAAGAATTTTTCTTTCTCCCAAATGTACTTAATCTTATTCTCTACCTATAATAATGTGTTTCAACATTTTGTCAAGTCCAGGTGCTTAATACATCTAGGACAGCTCCAGAGAAACAACCTTCAGAGGCTCCATGTCCTGTCACAGACAGAGACGCTTCTACTGGACCTGCTCCTTCTGATCTATCCTTCTGAGGATTCAGATGGCTCCACAGGCCCTGGACAGCAAGGAAACAGCCAACTCTCCTAAGACTGGACAAACATCCCCCATATACACTCTTCTATGTTCCCTTGAGACACGTATCCCCCAGTGCCAGCATGAAGCACTCATATATCATGATGACCCTATTGCTGCTTCACCATCACCTCTTTCTAATTTTTTCTTTTTCTTTTTTTAATTAAACCAAAATGGAGGAATGTTAGCAGTCTGTATAAACTCCATCCCACAGTTACTTGGCAACAGCCAGGTATGCTCCTCCCCACAGTTACCTGGCAACAGCCAGGAGGGCCTGGCCCCTATAACAGGGGTTGTTTGCCTCCTCCTCTCTCTCTTGTCTTCTTGCTCTCCCTCTCTCCCCATTCCTTTGCTCCCTCTCTCCACGTAGTCATGGCTGGTCTCTACTTCTCTACTCTCTCTGCCTTTCTCTGCCTCTACTACCCTCTTAACTTCACTCCCCATGCACTCTATTCTACACTATATTGTCATGTGGCTGGTCCCTCATGGGGAAGGGATGCCTCTGCAGGGGCCCACTGAGAAATCCCCTTCCCTATACCTCGCCAATCCCCCATAGAACATATTCTTGTACCTCTTTATCATTTTATAATTACAACAAGTATAGTCTGTTCTACTTATAGATCAGTGCCTTGCTCAGTCATCTATGGAAAAGCTTCCTCTTGCAGCCAATAGCAACAAATACAGAGAACCACAGCAAGACATTGTGTAGAGAATGAAAGACCTTGGAGCAGTCAGCCCTAAATGGGAGATTTCCATCAAATCCCTTCTCTCAGGTCACAGAGACCCCTGTGGAAGTGGAAGTGGAAGTGGAAGTAAAGAGAGTATTTAAGAGCCAGAGGGGATAGAGGACACCATGAAAATAAGGCCCTTCAAACCAGCATGACCAAAGCTCAAGTGAGCTCACAGAAAATGTGGCAGCATGGACAAGAGCTGCGCAGGTCTGCAGCCTGTCCTTTGTGTTTATGCTAGGATTTCCAGTTTAGTGCTTTTATGGGATTCCTGAGTGTGCACATGAGTGGCTCTCTGATTTTTGGGCCTTCTCTTGGGTTCTTTCCCTCCAGTTTCTTTGTTTTGTCCTAGTTCAATGTGTTTATTTTTGTTTTATCTTACTATGTTTTATTTTATTATCCCTTAGAAGCCTTTCTTTTTTTTTTTTTCTTTTTTTCTTTTTTTCTTTTTTGCTTTTGGTTTTTGGTATTTTTAGACAGGGTTTCTCAGTATAGTCCTGGCTGTCCTGGAACTCACTCTGTAGACCAGGCTGGCCTCAAACTCAGAAATATGCCTATCTCTGCCTCCCAAGTGCTGGGATTAAAGGTGTGTGCCATTACTGCCTAGCTGTTTGTTTTCTAATAAAGGACAGAAAGTGGGTAGATTTGGTTGGGAAGGAAGGTGGAGAGGAAATCTAGGAGAGGAAACCATAATCAGGATACATTATATGACAAATTTCTATTTTTAGTAAAAGGAAAAAAAAGATTTTTGTAGAAACAGAATAGGATCCCCCTCCCTCCATAGCCCACACTGTTTGTGACTGCACATGTTATCAAGCTCATTTCTCTAGGACTATGCTGTCTAAGGATCATATTGCTCCACTAATTACCAGACTGTGAGGAAACCTTTCATCTGGGAGAGCAAGGTGGCCTTTGGGAGTGTAGAGCGATGGAGTGGGCAGCCCAGTGCACCACCATGTGAAGCCTGTGACCTGCCTGCCCCCTAAGCTTCAGCAGGAACAGCAGGACAAGGAAAGGAGCCTAAGGTGATTTACCTGTGTATGAGTGATGAGCTCTGAGAACAATGCTCCCCGCGAGGTGAGAGTCTAGGCTTCATGGCTCCTATAACAACTCAGAAGGACCAGATGCCAAAGGAATGAGAGGAGAGGCTACAGCTCTCACTCTAGTGCATAGCCATTGTGGTATTTTTTATTTTCCTAGTACATTTCTTAAAGGTCTCTGGTAGCACAAGTCTATCAGGGGTGACATCCATTGGTTATACATTCCCATAACTTAGGCCTGTCACCTCATTTTGCATTGTTCGGAACCCCAGAGGATGCATAGATTTTTCACCCTCTTTTCTTGGATGCTGTTCACTTACTCAAGTGATGTATTGAATGCTAACACATTGGTTCTTGACAAAGCACAGGTTAAAAAAAAGAGGTATCACAGGACTCTGCAATTGCTTTGAAAACAATAATGTGGCTCCTTAGAATTCAGAGGTGGGAAATAGAACTCTCTGTGTGTGTTCAGTTATCAGAGCTGACAAGAGGTCTGCCTGTAAGAGCGGAACATGTGGCTCCCCAAATCATTTCCAGGTGTAAAAATGCAGTAGAGAGCACTGTCTCCTAATTAATACCAATTGTGTGTCCTGCAGGACATTCCCCTGTGAGTCTAGCCCTCATATCGGATTTATTACCAACTTGTTGGGAAGGATGGCAGTGATGGACAGTGCTTCTCTTTACAAATCCCAAGTGGTGCATAATTTGGTTTTCTAATTGTGCATGTTTGCACAGTCTGCTTCCTCCTTCATCTGGATTCCAGAGTGAAGTGCTCATCAGTAATGGCTTAGATCTGTTATATGCCTCCAGTAGGGACAAGTTTGCACATTTTCAAACTTAACAGAAGTTTTAGGATTCAAACATCATGGAGGAGACTCAGAGAAGCAAAGATCCAGAGTTTCCCTCATGAAGCCATGCAGATAGGCAGAAAAACTTCCTTTGAAAAAGGACTTATCTTATTATTTGTGTGTGTGTGTGTGTGTGTGTGTGTGTGTGTGTGTGTGTAGTCACTGTGGCCAGAATGGGTTCTAGAGCTGGACTTGTAGGGCAATGTGAGGCACCTAACACAGTGCTGGGAATTATAGCAATCCTCTAGAGGAACAGCACGTGCTCTTGACTGTTGGGCCATCTCTCCAGCCTGTATGTAGACTTCTTCCTTCTGCATGCTGAGATTTTCATGTCTCATGAAAATACCCCCAGTCATAGGTTCTTGGCAGTGGGAGGACAGTTGCAAGCTGATGGAAATATCTTAAAAGTCAACACAGGAGTTAGGTATTGAAGGACAAAGGAGTTTGACAAGTGAGGGAAGGGAGAGGAAAGCCGCTTAATCAACATAAACAGCAAGGCCCATTGGGGAAACTGTGGTGCTGTTGTGTATGTTGGATGATATGATGATGATGATGATGATGATGATGATGATGATGATGATGATGATGATGATGGTGGTGGTGGTGATAGTGGTGGTGGTGGTGGTGATGATGATGGTGATGATGGTGGTGGTGGTGGTGGTGATGATGTCATTGTATTCCTACCTCGGAGTCTTTTGTTCCTTATGTCCTTCAGAATTGAATGCTGTTACTTCAGTCCTGACTGTTTCCTGAGACTCAGGCTGATGTGAGAAGCCTTTTCTAGGAAGCCTTAAGGCAGATGAAATGTGAGAAGTACTCTATATGTGGAGAATGAGTTTGGGAAAGCCTTCTCTCCTTGTTTTGAGGACCAGTTTTCCCTTCGCATATAAAAACATCTCGTGTTCTCCATTTGAAGAGGACAGCTGAGTGTCTGGGAGCTGGCTCCATTGTCAGAGGTGACTCCTCTTCCCTTGGGATATCAGCTCTTTTTCTGGAGGGTGTGACCAAACACCTGAGAAGAAGCATCTTGAGGAAGGAAGAGTTGATTTTGGCTCTGAGTTTTAGGGCACATGGCTGACCATGGTTGTGAAGGTTTGGTGGCAGATGTATCATGTCAGGGATCTGCACTTGAGACCCTCGACGGATGGTGATTTGGAAACCTGAGAGAAGACAGGGAGTGGGACTAAGCTATAAAATCTCCGTGTCTGCCTCTCACAATCCACTTCTTCCAGTGAAGCTCCTAAAGGTTCCACAACCTTCCAAAATAGTGGCACTGACAGGGATCATGCGTTCAAGAACTTGAGCTTATGGAGGACATTCTATATTAAGACTTTGAATCTTGGGCTCATGGATGTTTCCAGGGCAGAGAGAGGTGGCAGGAAATGACTCTCAATGTACAGGTCCCACAGCATCTGCAGATACTTTTGAAGAGACACTGACATGAAAATGTCAAAGCTTTGGAGAAATAAAATATATCTCTCACTGAGATGTTGGCCACCCCACTTGTTAAGATACCTGGATCTCCTCGGAGGTCTAGGACATGTAGGACTGTACTCAGAAGACTGGGGCTCTAACTCTAGAGAGGAAAACCTTACCCCCAAATACTGTCTTATTCTGATATCTTTCATACTAATAATCTATGAGCAGGACAAGACAATCCCTCTGTTGCATAGCAATTTCCTCTCAGTCAATACATTCCACCACCAGGGCCACTCCTTAAGGCATAGGATGTTCCAAAGAAAGCTGAAACATTCCCTCCCATAGGGATGCTCCTTAATACTCAGTAACTGAAGAGCTCAGGAGATTCAGAAGCTCTCTGAAACTGACAAGCTATATTAGCCCCCCCCCCCAAGTTTATATAAGCAGTAAGGACCACTGAGGAACACTCTCAGACCATTTTGGAAAAGCAGCTGCATTGCTTAGAAGAGACAGAGACCACAACTCCACTGCCAAAAAGACAAATGAGCTGAGCTGCCTAGAAAACAGAGAGCAGCTGAGATTCCTGGAATGCCTGGAAGAGACACTTTCTTCAAACTCTACTGTTTCAGATTCTGTAAGCCGTCACATTCTGGGCTGAGATTTTTGGTGATGCATCTGTCTTTCAATTATTTTTGTTCTGGTAAGCAAACCTTTATCTATGCTCGTGTAAATGACCTCAATAAAACTCATTAGTTCATCAAGTTGGACTTTGGTGATATCCTCACTTTGTCCTGGTGCTGGCTTCCTATCTGGGCAGAGGTTTGTCCTTCTTTCTGCTGCCTGCCAACTCCAACTGGCGAGGTTTGCATTTTGTAAAGAAGACAGCCCAAGCCTCAACGCTCAGAGGAAGTCTTCATTTGTTTTCTGGTTCTTAAGGCACTGTGGATGGTTGTCATCCTAGGCTGGGGGAGTCATGAGGCTCAGGAAGGGCTGAGCAACTGCTGATGAGGGAGACTTGGGCCTCCATTAGCCTTTCATTCAAAATAAACAGGGACCCTACTTTCTCTCTTAGGTGAGAGACAGTATAAATTGATCATAAAATCACTGAAGAAGAAAAATGGTAAGACAAAAATATAACTAATTTACCAGATTTATGAAGGTCATTAACAGCCTACTAAGATGTTCTGATTCAGTTGAGACAGGAAATTTAATGTAATAAAGTGACAGTTGAGAGAAAATAAGCAGCAGAAGGCACAGGAACAAATACTTTGTTTGTCTTTGTCCTTGTGTCCTTGTCCATGCTCCATGCTGTGGAAACAGTCGCCTTCTCTGTCAGGTCTGTCTCTTTCCCAAGGGTGGACTTGAAGAATGCTGCCCTAGTGTGCTGATAATGACAGTGCAGCTTCCAATGCCCTTCTTGTCTCTCACAGTTTCTGTCTGAGGCTAGTCAAAGCCTTGATTTTGAGATTAGATGGATTCTTCCATTGAGGAATATCTACTCCATTTTAGATCCATTAACTGAAGAGAAAAATATGCAGAAATTGCAAAGCATAACATTCCTTGTGATACATCTCGTTCTTCCTTTCCTTTGTCTTCTTCACTAGTCTTCTGTTTTCCAACTCCTTCACTGCCTAAGCTTGGCTGTCCTGGATCTTGCTCTGTACACTGACCTTGAACTCAGAGACCTGCATGCTTGCCTCCTGGGATTAAATGTGTGTATCATCATCCTGGATTTAAGCTTTTCTTTACCTAGAACTTGCCCTGTTTCAGGCTGGCCTTGAATTTAGAGATCTGCTTGGGTTTGTCTCCTGGTATTAAAGTTGTGCTCCACCATGCCTGGATGGAAACATAGCCCCCACAATCTGTTATCTGCTAGAACACAGAATTCAGTTCTATTTCACTTCCTTGTGCTCTTTTAATACTTGAACAATATATTTTAATTTTTCCTTTCTAAGTTTGTTACACCTGTTCAAAATGCTCTTCATGAGACTTAACCAGAGAATTAAGTCTTTGCTGGGCTTTTGTGAGACTTCCTCTGTCAATGCAGTTAATATAAATCTCTTTACCTTGGACCAAAATACCACAAAAACTGTCTCTAGGCCACATTCTGCAATTCTTCTCCATGGCCAGGTCTGCATAGTTCAAATCATACCCAGCAACAAAGTCTTCCATATTCCTGCTAGGATGGCCCATTGAGCCCCATTTAACGCAGTCCACTGCATTTCAAATCCAAAGTCCCAAAATCCACGATCTTCCAAACAAAAGCAAGTATAGAGATCATAATATTTAGATGGGATTACAGATACCGGGATGATAGCAATTTGGATTGGTTCCTAGCATCCTGCTATGGAGCAGTTTCCTGAGCCTATTTTGAAAGACTGTTTGCTATCTGTGGGGGTTTCTTGAACTTTGAATCTCCAGATATAAGGGCTACCCTGGATAGGAATGAACAGCAGAGGGAGGATGAAAAACCCATGTCTAATCCAGTGAGGTCGAGGTCGAACTCAGCTGCCAGAGTGGAGTCTCATTTTCTGGGATTGGGGACAAGGTGGGTGGTCTCATTGTCCTCTGGAGCTTAATAGAGTACGGTCCTGTTAAGATTGATGGGTATGAAGAAGAGTCATTTTTAGGTGGAGGAATGAAAAGTTTGAGATGAGACAGATGGACCCAATGAGAGAGTCCCTCAAGTTTAGCAGCTGTAGGAGTCACGAGAATTACTTTAAAAGGGCCCTGCCATTTGAGAGAGAGAGGTGAGGGCCGATGACCTGGAGGGGATAGAAGGACTTGGTCTCCAATGCTGATAGGTAGTGGACAGGAGACAGTGTATGGCCGAGGTAGATGGTGGTCAGCAAAGTTCAATAGGAGAGAATGGAGGTGGCAAAGTAATGGGGTAAGTAGATGGTCTGGGAGGAGAGAGCATTTAGGTGAAAGACCAGGAGTTAGGACTGGACGTCCATACATGAGTTCAAAAGGAGAGTTGAGGAGAGGTCGATTTGGGAGAGCTT
>JADRCD010213782.1:5112-57150 GCA_019843815.1 Montemys delectorum
AAGAAGAAGAAGAAGAAGAAGAAGAAGAAGAAGAAGAAGAAGAAGAAAGAACAGCAGCAGCAGCAGCAGCAGCAAAGATGTAATATGTGATGATTATGTCCCTGTGCAGCTTAGGACTCAAGAAACTCACATCACACTGCCTTTTAGCGTCATCTCTGCTGGCAGAAAAATGTGTGCACAATAAGAAATAGCCAGGAGGAAGCTGGTGGCATAGCTTAATGATAGATCTTGTATTTAGTGTGCATAAGGCCCTAGGTTCAAATCCTAGCCCTACCACCTCCATAAAAAGACTGGGGGGTGGATTTCTTTTACTTCACACTCCATGTCACATGGACTAAAGGGAAAATGAGATGAGAAGCAAAGCGGGGAATGCTTGACCCTTCAAGAGAAGAGCCTATTTCCTTCCTTTCCACGCCCAGAGCCTTTGAAACCCTGTCACATCCAGACAAGCACTGCTGCACCATCCATCACCCACAGCCTCTGTGAACCACAGAGCTCGGATCCCTTCCAACGTGTCCCCAAATCACTGGATGCACCGTGATCATTCCAGGCTTTAATTAAGATGCTGATAACTTAAGTGTCCAATCAGCTCTTGCAGCCTGGCGGGTTACAGAGCACAGAGCTCTGCTTCCCACTTCCCCTGCTGATAGGGCAAGTCATTAGAAAAATGCCCTGTGCATGAGGTTTTAAGAATCTTTAAAATATTTGTGGTTTTCAATAACCAACCCTGTCAAACTGAAACAGCTGTCGGCTGTCAATTCCAAGTTTTTCCCAGACCGCAACAAGATCAGGGGAGCAAGGACACATTCCAACCAAGTCCTGCTCCTTCTTAGCTGTCTGTTCATGGAGAGGTAACTCATCCTCTTTGAGCCTTGTTTTTCTTTATCTCTAAAATGGGTACTCACAAGACTTCCACACCACAGAGTGCAGTTGTGAGAAGGAAATAGGCAGTTTATATAAAGCCTGGGGCATTTAGTAGACATGAAATTAAAGTTAGCTTCACCTCTTTCTCTGTCTCTCTGTCTCTGTCTCTCTGTCTCTCTGCCACTGTCTGTCTCTCAGACTCTGTCTGTCTCTGCCTCTGCCTCTGTCTCTGTCTCTCTCTGTCTCTCTCTGTCTCTGTCTCTCTCTGTCTCTCTCTGTCTCTCTCTGTCTCTGTCTCTGTCTCTCTCTCTCTCTCTCTCTCTCTCTCACACACACACACACACACACACACACACACACACACACACTTCTTCTCCTTTCCTCACAGGGTCCTTGGGCCTTATAACTGCTGTGTATCCTGTATGGTTTGCCCTGATCTTGGAGTCAAGCCAAAGACGGTACCATGGTACCATGTTCCTTCTTCCTCTGCAGGAGAGCCGTGTGCTGAGAAACACTGCTAGAGATATCACGAAAGGGTGTCTGGAGAACAAAGCTCTGTCCTGTCTAGAACTTCATCTGTGCATTGGGAGTTACATCAGTACTGTTGCGACACTGTCAGCAAAACACCAGTGTCCAGGGTGCAAATGGCACAGGCCCACCATTTGAGAGGGGGAGGGAGGGATTCAGAGAGGAGCGTGTCTATCATTTTAGAAAAACCAAAGCCAGGAACACAAGACAGCTTCCCAACTATCTTTCTATCTTTTCTTACTTCTCATGCCCACTTTTAAGGGAAAAGAACACACACACACACACACACACACACACACACACAAGTACACTTTATGAAGGTGTGGTTGACATAAAAAAGATATATAATCATCATCATAATCTACACCATAAACCAAGTCATCTTCCCCTACGGTTTCTTCCTCATTTTCTTCTTATTAACATGAGCTTAAGGGTTCCCAGGCCTGTCAGTCTTCAGCATGGCTGCAGGGGCTCTAAGAGAGCATCAGCGACCTCCACAACACAGGTGGGACTCGCTCTCGAGCTGAGAATCTGAGACAAGTCATCAGTTATCCCCCAAGACCCTCCTTTCTAAATAAAAGTTCGATTAGGAGGAATTCTCCCAGTTCCTCACTTGCCTGGGTCACTGTGGCAGTGAGCAGACCAGCAGGCCTTATGGACAGCTTCCCCCCAAGGGGTGCTTTAATAATGAAGTTCTTCCTCAGGATGTTTCTATCTCTTTTTTAATATTTCTCTGATATCAGTGCTAGAAGCAGGAGGCAATTGAAGAGAGTGTTAACCAAAGCTTAAAGAGAAAGCGCTCTGAAGCTATTCAACTAAGGAAAATCTTAACGTCACTGAAGCCTGGACTTGGTAGTCGTTCTTCAGTCCATGGTAGCCTGACAAACGGACACGGAGATTTGGCAAAGTGCCAAAAGGTAGCAGCATAGGTCAGACTTTCTGTAGAATCAGTGTTAAACCTTTTTTTTTTGGAAACCCACTATTTGCAGCGCTGCCCTCTGGGGGACCAGAATGTGGAAGGGATGGTTATCAAGTATTGTTCAATAAGAAAGTGGCTTCAGCTCTGTTTGTTAGAGTTGCCTTTTCTCCTGGTGCCTCAGTATTTTTATATCAAATTGCTAACTCTAGAGTTCATCCACTGACTAAAATCACAGGTATCTAAGAGCAGCCTGCAAGCAATGCTCTTTCTCTGCTACCTTGAGAGACACATTCCCACTTCCAGACGACTAGGTACTTACTTGGGTGTTTTGGGCCAGAGATGTCCAAGGCCCTGAGTGGATTCAGAGCCCAGCCTTCCTTTCCAAAGCCCAGTAATTTTGCTGTAGACGCTCAGAACTCCGTTCTTCTCTGGGGTGAGATGAGGAGACAGTGGGCTGAGAAGGAGAGGGAGGAGAGACTGGAGTAGAAGCCTGGGTGACCACAGGCGGCCTTCCAGTATAAGCTACAGCATCTCTCTCTTGGCTCTGTGCCTCATGGACCCAGATTAGTCATTAACAGTCCTTCCCTGCTAAATGATGTAAACACGGAAAGGAATCTTGGAGAGCCTTGGACTTGCCAGCATAATCCAGAGACAGGGAAAGTGACAGGCGCCAGAGCCCCATAGCTCACCTTGCATAACAGGTCTGCTGGCTGTCTTGTAGGGTCTCAGGAGCCTAGATTTCTGCCTCACTCTGCAGTTTCTTTCATAGCTCTGTTACTTACCAGAAATGAAAGCTAGAAGGGATGAGCTGCCTTGAGCCATCTCTCCCAGGCTTCCTGCATCAAGTTGTAAAGATGCCTAATGATTCTGTCTTTGGAAAGCCTCCTTTCTCTGAGCCACTCTGATCCTCTGCTAGGTTGGGCCTACCACAGCTTCCTGTCTGAAGAACAATAGTAGTACATTGCTTCCTTCTTGCCTCTTTTTCAGTCTTCTGATTGCACTGAGCATGAGCATTGAGCATGTGGCTTCTCTGAGATTTGGTTTCTTCATCTGTAGAACCAATACATCTAGAGGAGCTGAGGGGATATGTTGACTGTCAATAGTACAAGTGGTTAAAAGGTTTGCTATGTGTCTAGCATATAGCAACTGCTTAATAATTTTGCACCATCTTTTCTCTTCTTTATTACTTGCAAAAAAAAAAAAAAAGCATTATCTACCTACTGTGTGCCCAGAAACATTGTAGGTGCCTTTAGTATGAACTCTCAATAGGTCCTTATAACCTGAGAAGTAAACAGAGCATGTCAGACATTTGTAAATACCTTGATTCCTCAGTTACCCTCTCCTAACCCAGGTTTCTAGAACTTTTTCACATGCCATATCCCAGAGATCTCAACTTCTGCCCACCTACAACAAGCTTCTGTCTCCACACGTTAAACCAAGACTTCCCCAGATGATCCTTAAATTAATTACCCTCTATACATAGCAACAAATCATCCAGACACACTCGTCACCTGCCTCTACTTGTCCACCCAAATCCCCCGAGCCTTGGTCTGTACTTCCTTCTGCCCTGAATGCTTTCAGCCTTATAACTTTACAGTTTCCATTCTACTCTCCTATGAAAGCAAAATTTCAGGAAGGAAGACATGGCAGCAGACGTATTGGCATCAATCCTTGGTTTAACGTGAAGCTTCTGCATGAAACATCACATTATTACTTGTAATGCTATCAGTCAAAAAGAGAAACTAACAATGTTTCTAAGTGGCACAACCGAGCGTGAGCTTCTGCGTGTGTTTTGTGTATGTGTGTGAGCATGCCTGTGCATGTGTGTGACAATGTGTCTCTGTGTATATACACTTATGTGTCTGTGTGTGTAATCACGTGTCTCTGTTGTATGCCTGTGTCTCTCTGTGTGTACTTGTATATCTGTGTGTATACTTGTGTGTTTCTGTTGTATGCCTGTGTGTCTCTCTGTGCATTCTTGTGTGTCTCTCTATGTGTAGTATGTGTCTGTGTGTGTGTGCTTGTGTGTGTCTTTCTCTGTGTGTGTGTGTGTGTGTGTGTGTGTGTGTGTGTGTGTTCTGGTATAAAAATCTGTTTAATGGGAAATCTACATTCAAATCTTTTGGAAATGTTACTTCATACTTCCATTTTTCACAGGTAAGTTGTATCCCACCGCCACCACCACCTCCAACAACAACAACAACACCTTCCATGCCTTCCTGATGTCCTATAGCAAACTCCGATTCTGCCAATTCTCCTTTGTTTGGACAAACATTTTGCCAACACTTCCTGTCCTCTTCAGCTATGATCTGCCCCAGCAACTCCAAGCCCAATTCTTCTTGGTGAAAAAATATCTGCTATATGGTTTTGTTCTCTAGTGTTAGTGAAGATGATGGTTAAAGACTTGTGTATCAGCCACTTGGGTTGAGTTCCCAGCTCTGCTACTCATGAGTTGGGTGATCTTAAGGCTTGGGCTTTTGCTTAACAGCTCTTGGTCTTGATCTCAATTTCTCATCTGTAAGATGAAGATGTAACTCCTATGTATTCTATGGAGGGATTTTAAATAGTGTATGCAGAGTGCTGACATCACAGGCAGTATCTGTTATAGGAAGGTTCTATGCAAGGAGTAGTTGGCCAGAATTTTTTCTGGAAGGTTTTTTCCAACAAGACCACATGCTCCTTAAGGATAGAAAGGTTTCCCCCTCCTTTGGATTACTGTTTCTGTACAAAGTACCACTGGCCAGCACATACCTGTCTTCTCAAAAATTTCAACAATTATGTGTTTCAACTTCATATCATTAAATTAATCTACTAGAAAAACCTTTGTCTTAGGGTTTTACTGCTGTGAAGACACACCATGACCAAGGCAATTCTTATAAATAAAACATGTAACTGGGGCTGGCTTACAGTTTTAGAGGTTCAGTCCATTATCTTCATGGTGGGAAGCATGGCAGCATGCAGACAGACATGGTGCTGGAGAAGAAGCTGAGAGTTCATCTTCATCTGAAAGCAGTCAGAATGAGACTGTCTTCTGCAGGCAGCCAGGAGGAGACTGGAATTCCACATTGAATGGAGCTTGACTAGGATCCCTCAAAGCCCACCCCAACAGTGACATACTTCCTCCAACAAGGCCACACCTGCTGGAACAAGGATATACCCTTTAATAGTACCATTCCCTCTAGGCCAAGCATTCAAACACACGAGTCTTTGGGCAGGGGTTTAGGGGCAGAATAAACCTACTCAAACGACCACAATCTTCTGAAACTTACCTTCAAAATATATATCCAAATCTAACACCTTTTACCACCTCGGCTATGATCCCTCTGGTTTATGCCTGGCTGCTTTCACCAGGGTTCACATAATAGGCTCCCAAATGGCCTCTCTATTTCTGCATTCCCTGCCATCCATTCCAGCACTATGGCTAATTAATGCCATGAAGACAAAACCACTATCCCCTTATCAAGCCTCAATCCTCACTCCTCATGGCTCAGGTAATGTCAATAAAGAAGAAATGGAAAGATCTGGATGACAGGGAGATATGCTTATGAAATGCTGTTTTCTGAACATTGTGTGGCTACAAGACCATGCACACCTTGAACACCATCAAGCCAGTCAAAGCTCAAGCATAGGTGAGGGGGTGCTCTCTAGGCTGAGGCATTCTTAGTGGTTGATAGCTGCTGGGAGGCAGGGGAAGAATCATTCTTTTTTGAGAGTCTTACCACTGGTAGGTTTCCCATGCCTTGGTGACTAGCCCCATACCTCTTACCCCATTTGGGCAGCACTAACTGAACATAACAAAAGGATACAGGGGAGATTGGAAGGGAAATGGGAGTGGATTTGATTGAATTTCATTGTGTGCAAGTACGAAATTCTCAAGATTAAAGGAAAACACTTAAAAGCATCATGTCTTTATTTTGCTCAAAAACCTCAATGGGTTTTCATCTTCTCCAGACCAAAGATCTAATCAAACTTCTACTGTGCTCTATAAAGACCTACATGTGCTGCAACTCCATGACTTCTCCCCATTCTCTTCTCTCACTTGCTCTAGTCATATAGCTTCTGTCCCACTCATTGAACCTATAAAGCATCTTCTATTCTCAGAGCCTGTTGTCATTGACAGTTCTCAAGGCCAAGCAGCTATCATCTTGAGAGGTTCAGTTATGACCCTTGCAAAATGATTACCCTAGCTGTTCTTGTTGACTGCTTATGTTCTCCTCGTAGAGAGGTAGGTCCAGCCACTCCCTATCTATGTTGCCCTAATTGTACCCAGTCTGGAGTAAGGAGAGGTATAGGAGACCATCCAACTCTAGGGGAGGGGTCTCCATCTATCTAGCTACACAAAAACCATCATCCCTGCTGAGCGAAGGCTGTCTGGACTGTCTGGTTAAGTCTTTGTGAAGGAGGCACCCACAGCCCTATAGGCAATCCTCTCACCTATGGTCTGTAAGAAATCAGTAAACTTACCGATTCCCTATAGGGAACTTTGGTGGAATTGTGTATCAATCTGTTGTATGTATGATTTATGCCTTCCCCTAGGGGACGGAGGGGAATTAACAAAGGGGCATCTATGTCATCTGTTCTACAGCCTGGAAGGATCTTTGGCCAGATACCTGCCATTGTCACATGCTCAGTTTATCACTCACTTATCTGAGAGGCCTCTCTGGACATACAACATATAACAGCATGGTTCTCCCTGCTCCCACCCCATTGATTCTCCTCTTTTTTAAAAAAAAAAAATTTATTTATTTTATATATGTGAATACACACTGTCTCTGTCTTCAGACACACCAGAAGGGGGCATTGGATCCCATTACAGATGGTTGTGAGCCGCCATGTGGTTGCTGGGAATTGAACTAGGGACATCTTGAAGAGCAGTCAGTGCTCTTAACCACTGAGCCATCCCTCCAGCCCATCCATTCTTCATCTTATCTTGCTTTATCTTTCCTCACAGCACATGACATGTTGTACTTACTTGCCTAATATCTGTCTCATCACATGGAATGTCAACATCTCTATCTTGTTTACTGCTGTGTCATTGATTGCTAACTGTCTGAAACAACATGCTGGTGTAAGTAAGAGGTGTCATGGGCTAACCCTGGAAGCTTTTCATCCACCCAGGCACAGAGGTGCTCAGCAAGATGATAACAATGAGTGAAACCACCTAAAGAACAGATGACATCTATTTGTATTTTGTGATTTCACGGAAAATCCCATGTTATCATCATAAAACCATGGTGCTGCAAGCCTTTAATCCCAACACTTGAGAGACAGAGGTAGATGGATTTATGTGAGCTCAGTGCCAGCCTGGCCTACAGAGTGAGTTCCAGGTCAACCAAAGCTACATAGTAAGGTCTCATCTCAAAATGTTCTGTGTTATGGAGTACTACTCAGCTATTAAAAACAATGAATTTATGAAATTCTTAGGGAAATAGATGGATCTGGACAATATCATTCTGAGTGAGGTAACCCAATCACAAAAGAACACACATGGTATGCACTCTCTGATAAGTGGTTATTAGCCCAGAAGTTTGGAATACAGGAAGAACAACCCACAAACCACAAGAAACTCAAGAAGAAGGAAGACCAAAAGGTGGACATTTCATTCTTTCTTAAAAGGGGGAACCAAATACCCACGGAAGGAGTTGCAGAGATTAACTATGGAGCAGAGACTGAAGGAAGGACAAGCCAGCCTAAATATAGCTATCTCCTGAGAGGCTTTGACAATACCTGACTAATACAGATGTAGAGGCTCACAGCCATCCATTGAACTGAGTACACAGTCACCAATGAAGGAGTTAGAGAAAGGACCTATGGAGCTGAAGGGCTTGCAGCCCCTTAGGACGAACAACAATATGAACTAACTAGTACCCTCAGAGCTCCCAGGGACTCAACCACAAACCAAGGACTATACATGGTGGGACTGATTGTTCTGGCAGCATGTATATAGTAGAGGATTGTAAATTCAATTATCAATAGAAAGAGAAGACCTCAGCCCAGTGAAGGTTCTGTGCCCTAGTATAGGAGAATGCCAGGGTCAATAAGTGAGAGAGGGTGGGGTGGCAAGCATGGGGAGGGGGGAGGCAACAGGAATTTGTTCTTGTTGTTTTTGGTTGGTTGGTTGGTTGGTTTTTGGAGGGGAAACTGGGAAAGGAGAAATTTACATGTAAATAAAGAAAATACCTAATTTAAAAAAATGTTCTGTGTTAATCACGACAAACAGAAAATGCACTCTTTATAGGAATAATTCCAACTATCATAGGGAGAAAGAAGGGTGTAGGAACAAGCATTTATTAAGCCTTTAACATTTTCCACAAAGTCGCTGTCCATTCAGCAGGGAACAGAACATTATAGTCTCCACCTTCCCACAACTTACCTAGTGAAGGTGAATAGTTTAGAATTTTTCTCATGGCAGTATATTATGAAGGAGAAGAAGGATTTGGTGCTGTGCTGGTATTTGTCAAGACTTTGCTTTCGCGATTTGCATAGGAAGTAAACCTGGGAAAAAAGATTACATGTTGAAGACTGGTTTTGAACTGTGGAGCTTTAAAGAAGTCATTAGATCACGGAAGAACTAACTTCATCCATAAATGAATTCCATGATGAGTCCTGTAAAAATGAATTATGTATTCTAGCTAGCCTAGTATAAAAGACAGGAAATCACGGTATATACTTACAAGCTGTAAGCCTAGATTGGGCAGGGTTTGAGCTATTCTAACTGACATCCCAGCCATATGTCCCCTATCACTTGCTGTGTGACTTCCCAGGTTCTTCCTGCTCCATCAGCCTGTCCTCAGGATTCCTTGCTCCTGACTACATGCTTGTGGTCCATCTCCTCTCCTGGCGGCCTCCTTCTCTCTGTGTCTCCTTTTTCCTTCCCTTATCTCTCCTGAGACCCTTCGCTGGATCTTCAAGTCCCACCTTTCTCTCTCTACTGTCCAATCATAGGTTCTAGCCTTTTAATAACCAATTAACTTTCAACTGGGGGACAGGGTTTACATAACAAAAGCTGGCATAAGTGGGAATTTGCTTCTGCTTCTCGGAGCAGCCACATCTTGGGGTACAGTGTTTAGTATTCAAATACATAGCAGCCCCAGGCCAACCCCCAACAGAGTTCATATCTGAATGGGTTCTTAGGAGATTTGAAGGAGGAGGAGGATGTTTTTGATAGGCTCTCATTTCTATACCTCCACCTGGATTCTTCATACACCTGCCTTCTCTCTGGCCTCCGTGAAGGGAGTATGTCTGTTTCCCCACATCTCTTCTTTCTTTTTCAGCCTCTTCTCAGGCCCATAGCAATGGAGCCAGCCTGCCACGGGCTCAAACCTCTGACAGAAACCATGAGACAAATCAAAATTCCATCCTTTGATTTTTCTCAGATGTTTATTCACCAGGATGCAAACATGACCAAAGTACCAATAATATCAGAGGAATTCTGAATGATTGTCTACAAGAAAAAGGAATTTAGCTAACATCTGAAGGTTATTAAGTGAGAGACATTGAGGAGGAGCAGGAGGAGGAAGGGGAGGAGGAGGAGGAGGAGAAGGAGGGAGAGGAGAAGGAGGAGAAAGAAATGCATTTGTGTAAAGGAGAAAAGCACCAACAAATGAGGCAAGAAGCAGTTTGGAGAATCCCACAAAATGAAGAGAAAACTGAGGCCAGAGTTTTAAAAAAAATGAAGGGAAAGAGAAACAAAATAGGGTGGAATGTGAGGTAAGGATGTATGGTGAATGATCAACAGCTCTCAGAATGCTAAATGTACACACACACATATACACACACCATAACCACACACATATGAGTGTGAACACACATGTGCACAAACACATATATGCACACACATACACGCAATGCTTGCACACACATGAGTGTGCAGATACATGTGTATACACACATACACATTTGTACACACACATGCATACACACACACCACAAAGACACACATTTTATATTTCATTGATACAACACATACATTTATGCATATTATTTATGTAATATATTTTATATATTTACATATTTATATTTTATAGGTTTATATTATATGATGTTATATATCATATATGGTATATTATGTTATATTTTATGTTGTATATTATGTATTGTGTATATGGTGTTTATTGCATATTATATGTTATATGTCATATGTTACATGGTACATGGTAGATGTTATATGTTATATATAATGTAGTATAATTTAATATATAATTACATTTTATATAATATAGACATAATTTTAATATATTATATATTGTATGTTATATATTATATTATAATATATTATATAATATATTCTTATATGATATATTATATGCCAAATGATATGTGATATATGATGTATTATGTATTATCTATAATCATATCATTAATGTGATATATAAATAATATAATTGTATAATATATAATACATTATTATATATTCTATAATAATATATAGTATTCATCATAATATAATATGTAAATGTATAAATATAGTGTAGATTAATATAGTTATATAATTATAAAATAAAAATATATAATCTATATGTAATATATAATATGTGTTTTATAAATAATAATAAAATATGTGGCTCAATAATAATATAAATTCTATTTAACAACTATCTATTAGGAATGTTTAAATTGAGTTTTTCTGAACTCTTAGACTGATAGGTGATGGACAGTTATAGTTCAATCATGGTTTGATAAGTGGAATTGCATCTCAATCAACTAATTCTTTCCCTAGCCAGTTATTATTGTGAACTTTTACATACAATCTCCTCTTATTCTCATTTACACTGTTCAAAACCTAAACCATCTTTCAGTCCCAACACTACTATGTTGAAAGTCCATTGTTCATTAATGATGTGAGCAGCATCTTTGACTCATAGATACCAAATGCTAGAGGAGGGTTTCCTCCATTCTCATGTGTACACTTCATAATAAAACAGCTACACAGTGACACATTTATGTTCCATCTACATTATGAGTTACTCATCAGAGGTTTTTATCTCTAAATAAAAAGTAAATAAGTTAGGCTTTAGAGACAGCATATAATCTTTATCCCTGGAGCTTTCTGGTCAACCACTCTACCTGATCAGAGAGCTCCAGGTTCAGTGGGAGACCCTGTCACAAAGAAAAAAATGGAGGGACTGTAGAGATGGCTCAGTGGTCAAGAGCACTGACTGCTCTTCCAGAAGTTCTGAGTTCAATACCCAGCAACTACATGGTGGCTCACAACCATCTGTAATGGGATCCAATTCCCTCTTCTGGTATGTCTGAAGACTGCAACAGTGTACTTACATACATAAATTAAGTCTTAAAAAACAGAAGAATAAAATGGAGGAGCAATTGAGGAATACAACCTACATTATTAACCTCTGGCTTGCACATGAATATGCATACACACATGCACACATATGCATGCACACTCATACACACACATACACACACACACACACACACACACACACACACACACACTTTGTTAGAATCCAAATGTGCCTGTTTCACACTCTTATATCAGCACATAGGGGTTGTGTTGGTTCTTTTTCTAAGCAGCTTTCCTGTGAGTTGCTTCCAGTCCTCCCTACCCTACCAAGAGAGAAACCAAGTGGACAACCAAGCGTCATTTTTAACTGTGTGATGGGCCATGAGTGGCTCATAAGATCTGTAAATCATGGGTTGTTATTTGTCTGTGTAAGAGTAGCTGGTAGAACAGTAGAGCAAATCCAGGGCTGACACACTGCTTGCTGTGCTCTGGAGACAGGTAGTAGTGCCAACAACAAATGTGGTTATCAATTAATGGAGCCATTGATTCTATCACACATGTGCACTGATAAGAGCTGGACTTCAGTGGAATGTTATCATCTGGCAGTTTGGAGATCTGGGAAAGTATTGACTAGCCAGAAGCTCAGCCTATCAGGTCTGAGAAAAGAAATAAAAATCAGGGAGGTAGAGAAGGGACAATCATCCCATATGCCTTCCCTGCTGGAGCAATGGAAGCGATTGACTCCATAAAAGCAGCTACTAAAAGTCTATATCATGGCTGGGAAGTCAGCTATGGCGAGAAGTAGTGTTTCACCTACAATCACAAAGACTTGAGTTCGATTCCCAGAACCTACTTTTTAAAAGCCAGGAATGGTATCACACATTAGTAAATCCAGCTCTGGAAAAGCAGAGACAGTCAGGTTACTGAGGGTCACTGGCTACAGCCCAGCTTACTTTGTGGGCCTCAGGCAAATGAAAGACCAGTGGTGAAGGCGCATGTTCCTCTTGCAAAGGATCTAGTTTGAGTCTCAGCACCTGCATAGCCTCCATCTGTAAGTCCAGTCCCTCTTCTGACTGAAAGTCCTATTCTGACCAGGCATGCACTTGGTGCACATACATACATGCAGGCTAACACTCAGATTCATAAAATAATAAAATTATTTTTAAAGTGGGGGTGGCACCTGAGGAATATCACTTGAGGCTCTCCTCTAGCCTAATGTACAAACATACACATGCATATACATGCATGCATGTCCACCTCAACACATACACAAAAGTCATATAACACAAGTCATAGTTCTGTAAGAGTAATATGTTTCAAGATGTGGCAAAGATAGTGCCAGGCAGTGGTGGTGCCTGCCTTTAATCCCAGCACTTGGGAGGCAGAGGCAGGCAGATTTCTGAGTTTGAGGCCAACCTGGTCGACAGAGTGAGTTCCAGGACAGCCAGGGCTGCACAAAGAAACGCTGTCCCCCCCCCCAAAAAAATGTGGCTAAGAACCTGTACATACCTTCTCCATATATTTTTTATGCTTGTGGACATGGCTCTGCTTCTCAATATCCTATATTTGATGCTCACAGTCTTCATTTGGAAACTCAATAATTTCTTTTTTTCTTTTATTTTTTTAAAGATTTATTATTTATTATATGTGAGTACACTGTAGCTGTCTTCAGACACACCAGATGAGGGTGTCAGATCTCATTATGAATGGTTGTGAACCACCATGTGGTTGCTGTATTTTAACTCAGGACCTTCAGAAGAGCAGTCATATGCTAGAGGTCTCATATTTTTGGTTTGTATGGAGTCTAATAAGTTATGTGGCCATAACTCATCCATTAATTTGAACAACACAACCTTCCTTTTGTTTGGTACTTTTGAGAGCTAAAGCAAAAACTCTCAACCTGGTGGATGAAGTCAGGCCTGCATTGCAGGCCTGTGACATAATATTCATGGAATAGCTGTGCTTGAGAAGCACAGAGCCACACATAAAGAGGGCACTAGCTGCCTAGGTCTTTTGTTCTTCTCGTGGCTATCGCTTCAGCCCTAGGTGGAATCAATGGTCTAAACTACACTTAACTCATTCTTTTCTAAGGCAGGAGGACCCACTTCATGGTATGTGTTGCTATATAGGTTAATTAGATGTAAAATATTGAAAGCAAGTAATTCAATAAAAATGTAATAGAAAGATGAAGGTCACTGTGGTACTTGAGTGCTATTGCGTGTCCAACTTGTATTTAAAAAACAAAAGTTGCTGAAAGATTATTAATAGGCAGCACAAATGAATGTGCTGGAGGAGATGACCTACTTTACATTTAGAAAGGGCTCTATCTCTTTGGGAAATAGAGCTGACAGCTTTCTTCCTTTAAGATAAATAAAGATACTTCCCTCTTAGGAAAGCAAGGGTTTAGACCTCCCAGGTGGACTGTTGTATTCACACTGTTCCTTTTGTGTCTTGGGGCTGGGAATAAGCCCAACTACAAAGAAGAATCAGAAACAAGGAGAATCACTATCTCCAGCTCCTTAGAAATAGCTCTAAAATGGAAGAGCTCACCAGCCTACACACTGAAAGCAGTATCCGGTAGGTTATCTACTATTCAAGGCTTGGAACACTACTTGTAGAATTCCCTACTTAAAGACACAGCCCATGTGGATGCTTCTGTCCTCTGTGTTCCCAAAGAAACACCACTGTACTGGCTAATTTTGTGTGCCAACTTGACACAGGCTGCAGTTATCACAGAGAAGGGAGTTTCAGTTGGGAAAGTGCCTCCATGAGATCCAGCTGTGGGGCATTTTCTCAATTAGTGACCAAAAGGGTAGGGCCCCTTGTGGGTGGTGCCATCTCTGGGCTGGAAGTCTTGGGTTCTATAAGAGAGCAGGCTGAGCAAGCCAGAAAAAGCAAGCCAGTAAGGAACATCTCTCCATGGCCTCTGCGTCAGCTCCTGCTTCCTGACCTGCTTGAGTTCCAGTCCTGACTTCCTCCTGAAATCAACAGCCATGTGGAAGTGTAAGCCAAATAAACCCTTTCCTCCCCAACTTGCTTCATGGTCATGATGTTTGTGCAGGAATAAAAACCCTGACCAAGACAACCACCATGCTCAGAACTTTATTGAAACTATTTATTTCCTTATCTGTCTCCTCCACTAGCTGACATCTCCATAAAGCTGAGTACTGTGTGCCACTGCTGCTACTTCTCATCTGGCCCCTAACCTTAAAAGAGCACCATGCCTGCCCCAGGTACTCAATGAATCTCTATAAATAAGTAAAACAATGAATTGCATATAACATATAAACAGCTCCTACAAATCAGTAAGAGACCACCACCAACAACAAAAGAAAAATTGAATAAGGTCAATGTGATGATTTGAGTAGGAATGGCCTCATAGACTCATATGCTTGAATGCTTGCCCCATAGAGAACGGCCCTATTAGGTGTAGCCTTATTGGAGGAAGTGTGTCATAGTGGAAATAGGTTTTGAAGTCTCATATATGCTGAAGATAGGCCTAGTGTGGCACAGTCTCCCTCTGCTGCCTGTGGCTTAAGATGTAGAACCCTCAGCCCCTTCTCGAGCAACTGCCTGTGTGCTGCCATGCTTTATGCTATGACAATAATGGACTGAACTTTTGAACTGTAAGCCAGACCCAATTAAAAGTTTTCCTTCATAAGAGTTCCCATGTCATGGTGTCTCTTCACAGCAACAGAAATCCTAACTAAGACAGTGTACAAAACAAGTAGACAGAAAAGCAAGTAAAAATATCTGCTAAGCATATAAAGACATTCAATCACAATCAGAATAATAATGATAAGTAAACAGAGTATAAATGCCTTCTAGATGCACTAAAGGACACTCAAACTCAATCATTAAGGAGGAGTGAAAATTAAAACCAAGGTATCATTTTTTCAGTGATCAAATGAACAAAGGCATAAGGATGCTCACTGACATAGCACGTGGCAGGGAACAACCCTTCCATATTTTGCTGATGCGGATGTAAGACTCCAAGAGGAAAAACTGCAAGTGTGCAAAACCTTCTCTAACGATTCCATATCTAGGCATTTGCCCTGAAAGGCATGGATTGGATTCGTGGGTATGAGAGTGGATTTCACGGCTGGGCTGACTTCACTCTGGTGTATGCTGTGCCTGCTTGTTAGAGCCCTGGGACACTTACTTCTTTCGTAGCAAACACTGTTGTCTGAGATCCAGGCCTTTTCCAAGAACCTGCAGACTTACACAACTCATCAAGCCAAGAGGCAAGCACCCATCACTCTCAGAGTCCTCTGGGACCACACTTCAACACTGTGGACAGCATCGCTCTCATTAGTCAGGGTCCACGGTATAAGGGTTGTTAAATATTTGGATATCATTCCTATGTTCAAGGTTATTCGCTGCAACACACAGGGTGACAGCCAAACTTAGGAAACAGTTCAGTCAGTAGCTGGTGCTGACTGGAGCCTGCTCTGTGCCACACACACTGCTGGAGATGTGAGACTGATTAGCCTATTTAACTCTCACAGTCACCCAAAGTGGAGTTACTGTTGCAGTTTTCATTCTGCAGTTATAAACCTAACCAACAAAGAAGTGGGTGGCTGTGTTCTTAGAGCTAGTACGTTCTCTGACAGAATTCACTCAGATAATATCATTCCAAAGCCCATGCTCCTAAAACCACATGTGTGACAGAAAGGGCTTAATGAAATAAATTAGGATTTATTCCCTGGAGTGGACTGCCATATACAAGCTGAAGTTCTTTATAAATGCATAGTGTCTTAGTTAGGGTTTTACTGCTGTGAACAGACATCATGACCAAGGCAACTCTTATAAGGACAACATTTAGTTGGGGCTGGATTATGGGTTCAGAGGTTCAGTTCATTATCATCAAGGCAGGAACATGACAGCATCCAGGCAGGCATGGTTGCAGGAGGAGCTGAGAGTTCTACATAATCCAAAGGCCTCTAGGAGAAGACTAGCTCCCATGTGGTTAGGAGGAAGGTCTCAAAGCCTACCCTCACAATGGCACACTTCCTCCAACAAGGTCACACCTACACCAGCAAGGCCACACCTCCTAATAATGCCACTCCCTAGGCCAAGCATATTCAAACCATCACACTAACCAAGCTGAAGTGCTGTAAAGAAAATACAGAATAAGGTAGCCATCCAGTTTGTGCATAACACACATGTGCATACACATGTGTGTCTATCACAAAGTAGATATGTATCATATGCAAATACATCCATGAGCACATGTTAAAAATCATAAAGAAGCTGTATAGAACATGTCAAGAATGATGCCTATGAAACTGCCAACATGAGCAACCTGTCTCTAGAGGACAGCAGATTAGGAAAAGTGGGTGCTCTGTGTGTGCCTTATATTCTGTTTGAATTTTATAGCAAGTCCATGTTTCATGAATTAAACAACAAATTGACAATATTTAAAAGGATGATGACAAGTACACAAACAGTCTGAGACAGAAAGTTTAAAGGGCTTAGAGAGAAAGAGGAACAGGACACAGACTAAGTGTAGCCGAATGTTCAACCCTCTTAGAGGACAAAGCGTGTAGGGATCTTTAGGGAACAGAGGAAGGGCATCGTGAGGGAGAAACAGAGGTAAAGAGGCTGGGACCATGGTTAATAGTGAGCCACAAATGCCTCAAAGGTTACTAGAGGTGCATGTGTCCCACACTGCTCAGGGACAGCTAACCTGTAAGTGTGGTGGGTCCAGGGGCTTGAAGGGTGCACATAAAAAATCACCACATGGGTCCACAGTCAATGGACAGAGGAATATAAATACAAACTAGAAATGTCCACACCTCATTCTGTCCCCACAGCCAGGGCTGATAAGGATAAGCTGCTGCTCTATCCCCAAGGGACAAGGCAAGAAACAAAGAAGTAATTGAAGGCTTGGGAGAAAATAGGACCAAGAAAAAAAATGGCTGAAGGAGCTGAGATTGTTGTTTCTGAAGAAGAACAATTACTGTCCCCAACTTGATGACAGTCTTACCATTCATTGTCGAGGGGTGGGGGGAGGGAGGGATGGTGACCAGCTGTTCTGTGCCACCACAAAGAAGACAAAGAAGGAAAGGGCTTCAACTCAGCACAAGCGATTTAAATGGAACTCCAAAAAATCTTTGTCAGAGAAAAGAAACTAATGTTGTTAAGCAGTGAGGGAAAAGATTCTGGCTGAAGATGTGGCCCCAATGTCCTCTCTCCTAACTGGCTTGAAGATGGAAAATTCAACCCCACTTTGAGTTCCAATCCTTAAAGGCAAGATGCCCTACTGTCCCATATGGGTTTCTACATCTGAAACAATAGGAAAACACTGGACCCACAGCAAGACCATGGGTTGAGAAAGAAATCTCAGAAACATGTCATAGGTTTACAAAAGATCCTGTGCTCAATGCTTTCAGAATGGATCCTAGCATGTGGTAAAGTCTCAGTAGAGTGCATCTGCCACTCTTCTGTGTAACAGAGAAGGTATTTATTCACAGAGAATGTCTTATGCCACTCTTAGGCCTGCTTTCTTAATTGCTCTACTTATCCTTTAGGTAAAGGGGAATCAAGTGGTTCCTATCTTGCATCTCACAGAATCCAGGTCTGGAAATAAAATAAGCTGTGCCTAATATTTATGGCACAAGTCCTCCTGTGACATAGCCTGTCTTTAGAATAGCTATGCAAAGCCCTGACCTCACCTGGACTCAGGTGACAAATCAGAGACCCTCTAGCTGTTATGTGGCAGTTAACTTGTCTTCACAGACAACAGCTCAGAAGTGCTGGTCAGAAGATAGGAGCAATGTAAGAGGGGACAGCAGTGAAACAGACTAAAGAACCCACAGCTGCCCACTACTGCCCATGGGTGCCCACACCATGAACCCAGCTTAAAGCTTTCCTGAGAACCAGAGTCTGGGGGCCACAGAGAGAAGACAATAAAGCTGTATACTCCTCATTGTGAAGGCAGAATATAACAGGACATGTGTAGGGAAAATTTTTTTTTCATTCTCAGCGGCAAAAATACAGAACAAAAATATGGCAAATGTTTTATTTCTTAAGGAATAAATGTGTGTTGGGTGCAGAAAAACTAGCATCTGAGAACTCTCTAAGTGAAAGACACATCATTATTGTTTAAATTTCCAGAAAAACTATAGGCACCCTTTAACTCGACCCTTGATATTACAATCCTTGGTCCTGAAGAAACCAAAGGAAGGTGCTTTCAAATTCTGTTCTGAATAATTTTTATAACTTGTAACCTTGACAAATCAAGCAGGGTAGTCAATGAGTGGCCATTGTGGGTGTTGTCCCTCCTCCATAATATCAATCCCAATCCCTCCACTAGGGAGGTTTATGCATTTCCTAAACACACACACACACACACACAGAGACAGACAGACAGAGACACAGACACAGACAGACAGACACACACACAGGAAGACAGAGAGACAAAGAGAAAGAGACCCTAATTGAGAAATATACAAATGCTATGGGAAGATAAGCCACTGGAAGCAGAGGGAGCAGTAAACATGAAAGTAAAATTAAGACTTTTAAGGTATCCAATATGAAAAGGTACAGGATACCAAAGCTACTGCTCCAGTTTGATTTCTATTGCTGTGGTAAACACTATGATAAAGAGCAGATTGGGAGGACATGGCTTATTTGGCTCACACATCCCCAAGGCTGGTTTTCACTGAGGGAGTTGAGGGCAGGAATGCAAGTAGGAGCAGATGCAGGAACCACGGAGGAACCCTGCTCCTCTGCTCACTGGCTTGCTCCCCATGGCCTACTCGGCATGCTTTTAGATAAGGCCCAGGACCACCTACTTATGAATAGCGTCCCCCAAAGGGGGACGGAGCCTTCCAGTTCAGACATTAATCATGAGAATGCACAACAGACATGCCCATAGCCAATGGAAGCAATTTCTCCATTGAGGCTCCCTCGTCTTAAGTGTCTCTGAGTTGGGTCATGTTGACAAAAACAAACCAGCATAGTTGTCACTCTCAAAAAACAACTGGAGACAGTAACAATACTAATAAACAGTGTTGGTAACAGGAAATCTAATTAGACTTACTTTTTTTTTCCCATTTGACCAAAGGTCTTTGTACTACTGAACTCTTCAGAAAGTTCTGCACATAAGAAGTTTTTTTTCTATATCTTTGCTGTGTGTTTATTTTGGCTTTGCTTCAGAGCCCTAAGATTGGGAAGTAGACGAGAGTTAATGAGAATTCATGCACCACCCAATCTTGAATGATAGGAAGATTTCCAAGGGAATTGATAGCTACAAGAGGCTTCTGGAAAGTCAGGCTTTTAGGCACAAAGTTCCTAAGTCTTACAAAGAAAGCTGGAACCTCAAGTACAGTGTGAAAAACTGCTATGCCACAAGACCCCAGGCTGGAACAATGGGCAGCCAAATGATGGATGATGTGGATATCTTGCAGTTGGAAGGGATTGGACTGTGAGTAAGATCTTACCACAACCCTGGAGCAGAGTCCTAAAGAGAAGCAAGGTTTAGGGACTAGAGAGATGGCTCTTTGGATAAAGCATTTACATGAGTATGGGAAAGGGAGTTTGGAGCCTCTAGATAGGCATGGCAGCCTGCCTGCCTGTAATCCAAACCCCTAAACAGCAAAGATGGAGATCCCTGGTGCAAACAGTCTGATTAGGCTGAATCTCTTCAAGTTCAGTGGCAGACCCTACCTTAGTAAATAAAGTAGAGGGTAGGTGATAAGGACACCGACTTTAGTTTCTGACTCCCCTACACACAAGTACATGTACTTGCATACATATGCACACACACACATACACACACACACACACACACACACGCATACACACACACACACACACACACACACACACGCACACACACGCATGCACACACACACACACACCATATCCTTGCCAGGATTTGGTGGTGTTATTTCCCTGGTGATAGCCATTCTGACCATTGTGCAATTATGGCTGCTATCTTCCTTCCTGAGCTATGCTTAGCTTCTTCCATTCCAGGTAACTTATTCCCTGGTCCAGCTTGCCAATCAGAGCATATACCTCTGGGGATATTCTCCCAGGTTGTTCTCTTACGTGTAGGGCTTGGACAATAGGCAGAAGATCAGCTGAATATCTGTGCTAATCTCTGGGGCTTTGCATTTCTGAAACAAACTGGGGCTCTTACGACTGTCATTTATCATGGTCCATTGTATTTGGAGAATATAAAAAAGGTGGGGCTCTGGGGAGACACTCGCTGCAGGATGATGAATCACTGCCACTGAAGGTGTACCCAGGCTTTATTTCCTGTTCCTAGGTGAAGGATGTGAACGTATCTGTATCATTTGGCGATCAGATAACACAGATAAAGCTAAAACAACCAAATGACCTGTTATTTTAACAAAGCTTGTTTTGAAATTGTTATCCATCCCTGTTATTGTATATAACAAAGGCATTCAGATTATCATTACAACAAGGCCCAACATTGTTTTATTAAAAAAAAACTAGATCATTACTCATTGAATTTTAATTACCTAGTTTAATTTTGCCATGGGTGCCTTCTTTAATTTTCTTCCTTGGAGAGAATTTTTGGAAGGTACTCCCATCATTTCTGATTTTATTACCTATCTATGAAAATTACTTGGCTTATCAACATTTTAAACTGATTTTTAATTCAATCCTAACATTGTTCTCCATTAATCATTTTGGTAATATCTTCCTGGTGAAATCATAGCCAATGATCAACTAGAACTAGTGTGGGCTTTTTAAACAATTAATGACTAATTTATTTAAGTACTGACTTTATAATAGCAAGCACCTACCAGCAAATGTGGATGCCCCTGTATTTAACTGCTCAGCATATTTTATTAAAAATCTAAAGCCTCTAGCTGTATAGCAAAATAAGAAAGTGTTTCCCTAGTAACCATATACAAGTTCTAAAGTTATCATCAGAAACAGCCTGTTTCTCTTCTGGAGGTGTAATAGAAAGCAGATAAGAGGATTTAAAACAATCAAGCAGATTGGGCTAGAGAGATAGCTCAGTGGTTAAGATCACTGACTGCTCTTCCAGAGGTCCTGGGTTCAATTCCCAGCAACCACATGGCGGCTCACAACCATCTGTAATGGGATCCAATGCCCTTTTCTGATGTGTCTGAAGACAGCAACAGTATACTCATATACAATAAAAAAAATAATTATTTTTAAAAAGAGAGAGAAAATATTAGGTCAGTGAGCAGATGATAAGAGATCATTCCTCTTGGCTCCTTCAAAAACCACAAGATATCCTGTGCCCTGCATCTAAGAGACCAGAGTTGTGACCTCAGGAACTTCAGTCATTGTGTGATGAAGGTGAGGGTAGTTGTGGACACAAACGCTTCCTACTTCGTCCTGTCATTCCTGCGTTAACTCACCCACTCATTCAGTAACTCTGTATGGAGCCTCTGCTCTGTGGCAGTCCCTGGCTGTTCAACAGCGCGGAAGTCGGGTGCATTTCCTGTCTGATGCATCCTATCACCTAGTTTTTAAAAAATGAAAAAAAAAAAAAGCATAAAAGAATATAGGTCAATATTAATTTAAACCTCCAGGACTTCAAACAGAAGAACCAAAGAAAATTAGATAACCATCTGTATTAGTTTCTTCTCTCATCACCACAGCACAAATCCTGATCAAAGCTCCTCGGCTTTGGGATGGGGGATGGGGGTTCTTCTTCTGGCTCACAGCTCCAGGCTGTCTTCAATCATGGCAGGCACATCAGGGTAGCAGCAGTGTCAGGCAGCTGATACCTGGGCCCACAGTGAGAGAGCAGAGAGAGAGAGGTAAATGCTGGTCTTCAACTTACTCCTCTTTCTATTGACTCTGGGACCCCATACCATAGGGAAGGTGACAGCCACCTTTAAGGTGACTCTTCCCAGGTCACTTAACCCTTTCTGGAAACACTTGCACAACACACAGTCAGAGATGTCTTCTCACCACAACAATGAAGATGAGCCACCACCTCATCCCAGGTTCCACTTCCACAGAATTACTTTAACACATAGACATTCCAAAGTGGATCCAGCTCCCTTTCTACACAGCTAAGGTAGCTGGCGTTGCGTAAAGGCTTATCTGAAACCAAAGGTTAGCAAGTGCAAATAGCTATGTTTGAACAGAGGCCCACTAGTCTCCCAACACCACATTCTTTCTTTTAGATCAAGAAATCTCTGGGAAGAAGTTTGTCCTCCACTCAGAACCAGGGCCTCTGGGAGTACCTGGTGGCCAGTAGGACATGCCTATCAATCTACGCATAAAACCTCCCACAAGATGGTGTCCCTGGCTTGCTACATCATCCCTGTTTACCTAATTGGCCAAAGTCAATTACTAAGTGCACAGTGAGAGACACTTACTACTCTCATCCAACCTACTATTATAATTCTGCAGTATATGAGCTCAATGGTCACATTAACTAGCACAATAAAAGGAGACAAGCCTAGGGTACATTAGCTTATTTCCTCATAAAAGTGTCCCATAAGGGTTTGCCAGGTGTTTTTAAACACCATTAAAACAATTTTTGTGTATAAATAATCTCAAATTCTTCTACACTATTATCCCATACATCATCTGCACTGCCCTAGCATTAATGTCCAGTATGACAAACTGTTTCACTGAGTTTATTTATATGCCTTTTTGTGACAGATATATAATGTACATGTTTCCCTCTTCACTATAGCTTCTGAAGACTTCTAGGTTTGTTCTGATTTTAGTTTGATTCCTTAATCTATGTCCTCACTAAACCTTTGTATGGAAAATTATTAGATTGAAGACATTGCTCCTCCTTCGAAGAGCTTTTGACTTTCTTCGCCTTCATTATAACTGGTTTCTATATATACTTATTAAAGTATGTTTTACTACACATATCTTTTGGCCATGAACTATCATGTGTGTGGCTGCTGGGAATTGAACTCAGGACCTCTGCCGGCTCCACTCGCTCCAGTCCCGCTTGCTCTGGCCCTAAATAGTCTTATTGTAAAGATTATAGGTCTGAGCCTCAGGATTCAAAGCTCATTTCTGCCCCTCTAGCATCATAAAGTGAACAAATTATGCTTTCTGACCCTCATTTTCCATTTCTATAAAATGAGGCTAAGAATTCTCACAGGACATATTCATGAAGATTGAGACCATATATAAAAAGCTCCTGGCACTGCCTGGCACACTGTCTTTAATGGTTACTATTTATATTTTGAAAGGTAGCTACACAATGGGGCCTTTTGTCTGGTTCCTGAGATGGGTCAAGTTTGGTATCAATGGAAATCTATTATTTTAGTAGACATTTTTAAAAGCTGAAATATGAAATTAATTTCAGACTGCTTCCTTCCTATCATCTCTCCAATTTCTAGCTGTGTTCCATCTTCTCTTGTTGCCAAGCCCTCTTGTCTAATTATAAACTAAATTTTGGCTCATTAGCAGTGAAGATTTTTCTCAGGCTCTGTTCTATAAACAACACCAAGAAATCCCAGATGCTTTGGAAACCAGAAGGGCTCTCCCAGTCTGCAGTTTCTTCTCTTTTCTTTTTTTTAAAAATCTAAAAGATACCACAAATAACTGTGGCTTAAAAAACTTGGGTATTTGGCATCCACAGGCGTAGCCCATTAGGCCTGTCCTGAAGCAGCCTCACTCTGGCTCCTACTTGCTCTTTCCTATGTCTGCCTCACCCCTGGTAAAGTCCTTGTGTGCTAAAAGGTTGCCTCATCCCCTATTCATTTACTGTCCCTAGCTCAGGGCATTTGTATAATAGATGCTCCAAAATATTTGCTGACTATCACACAAATACTTGATACCGTGTTTATCACAGAACCATTCACAATAGTTGTTATTAAACTGACCTGGGTGTTTGTCAGTGGAGGGATGGATAAAGAAAACGTGATGTGTATGCAAAATGGAAATTTTTTCCAGCCACAAAGAAAAGCCAATTTATGGCATGTGCAGAAGAATGGATAACCCCCTAGGGATAATCATAGCAAGGGAATTAAGCCAGCCTCAGAAAGACAAACATTAGGCTTTCTTTTCTATGTGGCTCTTAGATTTCATACAGACACACTAAATCATGTGTTTATATGACACAAAAGTAGAAGTATAGATGTCTAAGGGAACAAAGAGGTCCGATGGGAATGGGATGACAAAGATAGCAGAGTATACAGGAAATGTGCTCAATGTAAAATACATACTTACATGAAAATGCCTGTATATAACACAGCATCATGTGCAAGGAATATATACAACAAAATCCTCTAATCAATTTGTTGAATCAGTGACTGGAACTTTTCCCTTGTCTACGCCTTGATTCCTAGACCCATGGATCCTGGCTGTGGGAGAAACTGTACCACATATAGGACACTGATTCAAAGCATATACTGCCTTCTGAAGAACTCTGCCCCAGCCCTCCATGCTGCTGCTACCTAATTGGCACTGAAGCTGTGTCTTCAAAAGGCCACTCCATCTTTCTATCAGACCAGCTGCTTCAGGATGATGGGAATATGATAAGACCAGTGGATTCCATGATTGTGGGCTGACGGTCACACTTCTCTGGCTGTGAAATGAGTTCCTTGGTCAGAGTCAATACTGTGTAGAATACTATGATGGTGGATAAGACATTCTATGAGTCCACAGATGGTGGTTTTGGCAGAGAAGGCAGTGGTGGTGCAGGAAAGGCAAAGTCATAACCAGAATAAGTATCTACGCCAGTAAGAACAAAATGTTGTCCTTTCCATGGAGGAAGTGGTCCAATGTAGTCACCAGGTTGCTGGCTGGTCACCTCAAGAAATGGTGCCATATCTGGGGCTCAGTGTTGGTTTCTGTTGTTGGCAGATCTGGCATTCAGCAGCAGCTGTAGCCACATCAGCCTTGGTGAGTGGAAGTCCATGTTGTTGAGCCCAAGCATAACCTCCATCTCGGCAACCAAGGCCACTTTGTTCATGTGCCCATTGAGCGATGACAGGGATGGCTGGGAAAAGAGGCTGACTGTCCACAGAATGGGTCATCTTATCCACTTGATTACTCAACTCCTCCTCAGCTGAAGTTTCCTTTTTAAAAAAAAAAAAAAAAACTTATTTATTATATGTAAGTACACTATATTTGTCTTCAGACATACCAGAAGAGGGCATTGGATCTCATTATGGATGGTTGTGAGCCACCATGTCGTTGCTGGGATTTGAACTCAGGACCTTTGGAAGAGCAGTCAGTGCTCTTAACCGTTGAGCCATCTCTCCATCCCTGAAGTCACCTTTTTATGAGCATTTATATGAGACACAAATATCTTCTCATCCTTTGCCCATTTGGAGAGATCTAGCCACCTACTTCTTCCCCAGTTGTCTTTATCACCAGTTTTCCAGTGGTGCTCTTTCCAAGTCTCTGACCATCCAGCCATTTCCTTGAGCTACTTGAGACATATAAAACTTTGAAAACAATATCAACTTAAGTATTATTTTTAATTTTAAGCTACAAAACGATAGCTTTTTAAATCACAGAGGCATACCTGCATCTAAGACATGGACAATTTTACTCAGACTGGTTTTGTGGCTATTTTTAGCCAAATTCTCAAACATTATCACAACAGAGTTGTGAGTTCATACACTGTTCTGGCATGAAGTCCTGGTTCTGTACTGTCTCTCTAGTGATGAGGGCCTCAGCATTGTAAGGCCCATGGGTAAAGGCTGGTCTGTGTTCTTCCAAAGGCTCAGGCACAGCAGCCTCACAGAGAAAGGCACCCTGAAAAGAATCTTGGGAAATAACCCTTCCAAAGCTCGATTTGAAGGAGACAGTCATGTGTGATGCTGACGGTGGCTCTGAGTATGTTTGTTTGAAGGGTTTGTTCTGGGATCCCCACAGATACTGAAATCTTCAAGCGCTTAAGGATTTCATGTAGAATGGTGTAGTGTTTGCACATAATCTACCCACAATGACCTGTGTACTTTCAGTTACTACAATGTAAGTGTCGATGCATTGTGTTATGTGTGGCATACACACACCAAAAAAAAAAATTCTGTATGTGTTCAGTTCAGATAAAACCATTTTCTGTTGTGCTTGATAGGATCCACAGGTGTAGAACGGATGTGTCCAGAGTGCCACCATGTTGCCCTTGTGAACTGTCTCATTCCCAGATACTTTTACTGCCATGCACAACATTTGATCACACAGAAAACCAGTTCTCCTCTTGGATCCATATATAAAACCCAGTCTTATGAAGGCTTTCATCGTGTGGCAGACTTAATATAAATTTAAGGTGGCCAGGCTTGGGTCATGGAACTTGACATTTCCATCTCCCCTTTTGTAAAGAAAACTAACCCTCCTGTCTTCACTTATCCTTATAGAGAAATATCCAAATTTCTTTTATTTTGCCTTCTCTTTTTAGTTGTCTTACTTCTTCTACCTTCATGCCCTAATAATATACAAAGCCTTCCCCTCATCCCAAAGCGAAGGTATTCCCTTCACTTAGAAGCTCCTCACATCAACAGGTAAAAGTTTATGTTCATGACTTGAGCAAAATTTTCTAATTGTTACCAAACATCTATTCTTGCCTTTCTACTTAGGACTGTTGAATTTTAGCTGGGTACATAGATACTCATAATAAAGAATGTCTTTCTCAGACTCCCTAGTTGCCAGGTATAGCCATGGAATAAATGCAGAACTAATGTAATGACTTGCATAGAGTACACCCTTTTCTTCCTTTTACCTCCTGTGTCTTGATTGAAATGATGTCATCAAAAGCCAGAGCAGCACCATCAAGAACAGCACATATTGAGAATAATAATAAAACAGGTCTGGAGAGATAGCACAGGAAATAAAGTGGATACCTGATATATAGCACTTGGACCTGAGTTCAAACCCCAGCATCTCACACACACATACACACACACACACACACACACACACACACACACACACACGCATACACACACACACACACAGGCACACAGGCACATGCATGCAAATGAACATACACATTCACTGAGAGAACAAAAAATCCAAGTTACATTGCAGAGCTCCTTTTCCAACACTACACTAAGGAGAAGAGGGAGGCAATGCTCTCCCTTGTTTAAGCTATTTTATTAGTTCTTGGTGGCAGCCGCTAAAACAGCATTCCGCCTAAACCCCTTTTTACTCAAACACTGGCAAACATCAGCAGCATCAATAGATATCATGACAAGCATTCTAATTGGATTAGCATAAGCCTGAACTCTGTCCGTTTACTTCCTTTCTCTTTTTAGTTTTACTCTTTCATGAAAAAAAAAAAATCAACCCATAGGCCTTTATCAAGTCAACAGAACTTTGGTTACAAAGAAGAAACTTTTTATTTTACATGCACTAAGCTATATTTCAGCTAATTCCACTTAATGCTTCAAGCTGCTAGATTTAACTTTAGATTACATTTAAGTTCCATTTAAAATTTCTATTTAGATTTCAGCAAGCCTACAAGTTCTACTCCTTCAAGATTTGCTTCTTTTTTTTAAAAAAGTAAAATGCTTCCAAATGTTCATCTATATATGTACACACACACACACACACACACACACACACACATATACACATACATACATATATATACATTTTTAAACCCCAAGAAACCAAAAGTCAGGCCTAGGGGAATGGCTCAGTAGATAAGATTTCTTTTGTTGTTGTTGTTTGTTTGTTTGTTTGTTTGTTTGTTTGTTTTTCGAGACAGAGTTTCTCTGTGTAGCCCTGGCTCTCCTGGAACTCACTCTGTAGACCAGGCTGGCCTCGAACTCAGAAATCTGCCTGCCTCTGCCTCCCAAGTGCTGGGATTAAAGGCGTGCACCACCACCGCCCGGCTTAGATAAGACTTCTTACACAAAAACCTGAATTCAAATTCAATAGCACCCACATAAAGCCAGTCATGGTTGCATGTACCTGTAGTCTCCAGCACTTGAGGACAAAAACAGAATGTGGTGTGTGATCAGCCAATCTAGCCCAGGAAAGGTTCAGGGAAAAACCCTGTTTCAAAGAAATAAGGCTAAAAGCAACACAGAAAGGCACTCAAGATCTTTCTTTGGCCTCCAAATATACTAGTGTGTGTGTGTGTGTGTGTGTGTGTGTGTGTGTGTGTGTGTACACAGGGAGAGAGTGAGAGACACAGAGACAGACAGACAGACAGACACAGGGACAGAGAAACAGAGAAACAGAGAGAGCTCGCAAGCATGGTAAGCTTTGTGTGTAGTCACTTCTACACAAACTTCTACATCTTCACAGCATATCTAGTCATAAACCACTTATAACAATCTTTGTTATCAAATTTTCGGCTAGGAAAATCTCATGACAGTGTTTTTTTCCTTTTTACAAATTCAGTCAGCGCTGCAGCTACACATTTAACCTTAGGCACATCAGTTTGATTATCCTTTAGGACTGTGTCTAGTAAGTGCAGCTGTACTGTTGTGTTGGATCCACAGTCTCAACATTAAATTTTGTTGAGTGGGTCTTCATATTGGCTCTACAGTTTAAACCTCCTTTTGCTACATCTTCTCTAGCATATGGTATTGTCATTTTTTTCTCAATATACTAAATTCATAATAACAGGTTTCTCATTTTAATTTTCATTTAGTTGTTTATTTATTTATTTATTTTTAGATTTCTTTGCTGTTAAAGTTTTTATTCAATTATTTTCCTCTAATTTTTTGGCTTACTTTATTCCTGGATTGTTTGGTTCTTGGTTGATATATGCTGTTCTTTATATACTTTTTTGGGTGGATGCACTGGCAATCTCTCTCTCTCTCTCTCTAGTTTTTATATTTGACCTACAAAATTTTAACAAATATTTAAAACATAAAAGAAATCCTCTTTTATGAGAACATTCTATTTTATTCTAAGGCATTCATTTTTTTTTTTTTTTTTTTGGTTTTTTTTTTTGGTTTTTCGAGACAGGGTTTCCTCTGTGTAGCCCTGGCTGTCCTGGAACTCACTCTGTAGACCAGGCTGGCCTCGAACTCAGAAATCCACCTGCCCCTGCCTCCCAAGTGCTGGGATTAAAGGTGTGCGCCACTACCGCCCGGCTAAGCCATTCATCTTAAACCTTTACTTATCAAATACAAGGATTTGATTTGGGGAGAAGATAAGTGAAAAATTTTAATGTAGAAGTCTTCATTCTAAGTGGGCCAAATGGTGACATTTTGAGGAGTTAGTGGAGGGAAAAATGATAAATTTTTGAAAAAGTAGAAATGGACAAAGAAAACAGAAACCAAAGTAGCAGAAAGAATTATATCCTCTATGTGTGTTTTTCTATGTGTGAGCATGCACATGCATGCTTGTGTGTGAAGTCGCATGTGGGTATGTATACGTGTGTGTGTGTGTGTGTGTGTGTGTGTGTGTGTTTGGTATGACTTTCCCTTATGTCAAATTTTAAGTTATTTAGAATCCTCTCCTCTCTCCTTCATGTGACATGTGATTGTGGTGTGTGTTGCTTGTATAGAATCCAGTTCATGCCCTGCTGAAGTTCTATACCCCCTCATTCACTCTCCAACCTTTCTGTCTGGTAACAGCCGTTCCAGAGATGGCTTGTGTCCCAGATGCTGTCACCATTGCTTCATACCTAATGACTTCCATTTTCTCTCCCCAGAGATATGGTCTAGACTTAGGCATGGAGCACAGGTTGCGTAGGACAGAATCCCATGGAGTCTGCTTCTCCAGACTGATCATTGTCCAAATGAGTTGCCAATACAAGGAGGGAGTTGGGGAGACTGAGTGGCAGTGCTTGCTTGCTGGTAGGGGATAGCCATTGGGTGATTGCATGCAGTCACTACTCCTCAGGACTGTGGAAGAAAGGAGGCAAAAAAAAAAAAAAAAAAAGAAAAAGAAATCTGCAAGCTCATGCCCATCTGCTGCTTCATCTATGAGAGCCTGGCTTTCGTGGCACTGAATTCAGGTTTATAGAAAGTCAGAGAAGATGTCAATGTAAAAAGACTCACTCAACAGATACTAACACTCTATCACAGCAGCTTCACAACTTAGCACTTTGGCAGAGGAATGAATGAATGGAGGTGCAGCCATAAGAATGCCCCATGTGTTGGCATGATAGAAGATCCATAGCTACGTGCACACAGCTCACTTTACAGAATCCACAACCCCATGGAATTCAGGTGGTGATGCTGAGTGGCTGGGGTTCATCAGTTATAACAAATATGACATTACGGTGGGTGACATTGCTGAAGGGGGAGGCTGCAGTGTCAGGGAAGGCATATGTGGAGAGCATCTACAGCCTGCTTTCTGTGTCACTGTGAAGCCCAAGCCACGCTAAACCTTAAAGTCATTTGAAGAAAATGTAATTTGAGATTACCAACTTAACTTTTAAGGTGCAATTCTGTACTGTTCTTCAGCTAAAGATAGTGGAGAAGAGAAACAAAGAGCCTATAGTTGTTGGAAATGTGTATTTTTAAATTTCTGGGAGCTACTATCATTCCTCCACCACATAGCTCTAATCAGGAACTCATGTGAAGTCATCTGAGTAAATAGAATGGGCATTTTTAAATTCCATGCTCATGAAATTCATTTGGCACTAAAAAGATAATTGCTTGTCAGCTTTAAGCTAAACTGATGAATAGTTTTGACACCACCACACACCAAATTAGTGAACTGGCCAGCTTCATATCTCTCATCTAGCTCCTGCTCTTGCCAAGTATTTAATTGTGAATGGAAATGATAAGTTACCCCCTCTGCCTTCACTTAGAATAAATATTTGTAAGCTCTTTGATACTACACTGTGTGTACAATGTACTTACTCTTAGGTAGCTCGCTTGGTGGCTTACAGGAGCAATAGTCTTGCTGGAAGGCAGTGCAGAAGATGAGGTCAGTGGATACTTTGTTGAGATAGTTATGAAATTCTGGAAATGTTCAAGGGAAACTAATGTAGTACAAGTGAGAAGGGCCTGAGAAAGACCTCTGAAGTTAGAGTTTGGCATTGAGTTTTAATCTCACTTAAAAACTGCAAAATTAAGTTTCTCTTTCTAGGTCTCAGTAGAATAAAAACATCAGTTCTAGAGAAGTAGTCTGAGAACTAAACTCCTGCCTATGAGGAGCCAACAGAGTCCCTAACACGAGACTGTGGGCCAGCTAATCCATCAATGACTATCTACCAATAGAAGATCCAGGAGGCTGGATGTCTCGGCTGGTCTTCAGTATATCCTGGGATCCAGAAGTAGGCTCTGACATCGGTGAACAGACAATGGTTCACCGATGGTTCTTGCTAGAACCATTTTAAGCTTATCCCTGACTAGCTTACAAATAAATGAGACTCAGGCTATGGTTATTTTATTTGTTTTTGACAATTACTGGAAGGCAACCCCTAATCTACCTTTCTAAGTGCTGGCCTGGCTACCTCCCCAGGGGAGTACCTCAGATTCTTGCTGTTTCTCGTGGCCATGTGTTTATGGTCCACCTCTCCTCATGGCAGCTTCCTCCCCTCTTCTACTTCTTCCTCCTTCTCCACTTCATCTCTCCTCTCCTTTTTCTTCCCCACCCACAACTCAGACCTACTTATCTCTAATCCCTCAAGTAATTGGCTCTAGCCAATTCATTTTAACCAATAATTTTAAATCAAGAAACAAAGTTTACACAACAAAAGCTTGTAAATGTGATAATTCACTGTGGGCCTAACCCCGCCTTTCTGGTTCAGTTTTTGGCATTATAATACACAGAAACCGACCAAACCTCAACAAAGTGAGAGTAAGAACAAGCAGGCAAGGAGAGCAAGTTTCTTTCTTCCATGTCCTTGGTACACATTGCTGGCAGAAAGTGTGGCCCAGATTAGAGGTGGATCTTCCCTCCTCAAAAGATCTGCATTAAAAGTAGGTCTTCCCACTTCAAATAACTTGAATTAGAAAAAATCCTTCGCAAGTGTACCCATCCACTTGAGTTTTCATGAATTCCAGATGTAGTCAAGTTGACAGCCAAGAATAGCCATGACAGTTGTCATACAGAAAAATGATCAATAATCAAAAAGTTACTTTATACTTTAAAAATATTAACCTGGTATTTCGCACTTAGTAGTTTCTCCTGAGAATATCATTCTATACATATACATATACAATTCATACATAAATATTTATGGATAAAGGTTGTAACATTATTTTAATCTCACAGAAACAGAAAGGATGTGGGTTCTAGCAACAGAAGACCAGCTTAAAAGGTACTTCACAGTCAACACCATCACATATATTATACAGTTATTAAAATTACTTTTTCTAAAATTTTTTAATGATACTAGGAAATACTCAAGATACCAGAAGGGAAGCTTATCTAAATTTCAGTGCCTAACAGGGGAAAAAATGTTTTCACTAATGTTAGGTTGTTTTAAGTGGGATAAGTATGTATATGTTTATATATAAATCCCTAAAATAATTAGTAAAGAAGAAAATATAACCAAAGAGAAATCGGTCATAATGTCTAACAGTGACAAACAGGATTGTGGGAAAGTATTATAGACTTTCTATATTTTAGATATGATCTAGATAATTTGCATTCATCTTGAGTTACTTTTATTAAGTCTACTTTTGCTTAGACCTAAAATCACATACCCTCCTCTGGCCTTCCTTCTTTTTCTACACTGCACATCTAATCTACTAGCAGACCTGTCCACTGTCTACCTTCAATCCTGATGCTATCCATTCATTTTTTTACCTCTTTAATCTTGCTGATCCAAATCTCTAAAATCAGTTGCCTGGACTTCCATCATAGCCTTCTTTCTTGACTTCCTCTCATTGCCTTTGTCTCCCTGGCCCTACCTGCCAGAAGGAGGGCTTACGGAATGGTAGGGCACAAAGTGCCCATTTAAACAGCCACAAGACCAAGTCTAGGAGGGGCCATCTGTGATGGGGAAGTTGAGGCAGATGGTTAAAATATTTCTAAGGTAAAGGCTGTCACACAAAGGAAATCGCTTTCCTGGCCCGTGTTTAAATGACATCCCCTCATTTCACATTAACCAAACGAACCCCATAGTAAAAACCTCTTCTCCAAGGTAATTTGAGTTGCCTTTGGGCCTTCCTTTGGTTAGGTCTGTTCACACGGTACATAGGAAAAGTAGGAAACGAGATGACAGATGAATAGCAGAGCAGAAGAGGAAACTGACCAACAGGAGTTCTCAGAAAGCCAAGGGTAGGAATCTGAAACCAACAGAGGCTTGAGCCACTTTCTTTCTATATGAAATGGGGCATTTATATCAGACTCCCCGCTCCCATTCCCCTAAGGCTCTGGGAACACTTTGGAAGACTCTAGAGTGGAAATATTATAAGACCCAGAAGTTGTGAACTACTGTGGGGAAACAGGATCTTCTAGATGTGACAGGGACATTGAAGTAGTGAACTCACAACAGCTGTGGGCACCTGAACCAGATCTGCACAAGATCAAGCCAGTCGGAGCGCCAGCTTGGAGGGTTTGGGCTGTAGTTGACTCTACTCTTAGCTGAAAGGCTATTGACAATGAATTCCTCCCAAGGGGGAGAGGATGAACTTCGTCAGGAGTGTTGCCTATAGTCTGCTGCCCAGGCCCAGTGGATGGCTGAATATCATGTACATATGGATAGCGCTAATTGGACACTTAAGGACAATCCCTCAAGCATTTGTTTACATTAATCTAGTAATATAATGTGAAGGAAAGGTCAAACGTTACCAGTGTCACTTTTTTATTTCCCAGTACTAGAGACCGAACCAGGGACTCAAGAGTTTTCTCACAGAAGCACAGCCCAGGATCACCACATTGTTTTCTCACTGTGGTCACGTGATGATCACATGCACAGGGGCGTTGTCACACTCCTCATCCACTGCGTGTAACATACCCTTCCACAACATAGGTTCCCCGAGATCAGGAGTGAGCGGGAAAGTTTGCAGTAGAAGGGAGTGTGGCTAATGCTGCTGTGGGGTGGAGGGGCGGCGGGGACGGGGGGGGGGGGGGGGGGGGGGGGGGGGGGGGTTGGTGCGCTCGTGTGCCGCCTCAGGCGGGGGGGGGGGGGGGGGGGGGGGAATTGCTGTCCCCAGTCCTAAGTGCTTGACCCACCCCGCCCCGGCAGAGTTCAGACCTGGAGTTTCCTTGCTTCTTCACTGGCTGTTCTTGCTGTGTGTCTCATCAAACATCAGATACACAGTGTGGAGAGGCTCTCTGAGGAATCTGGTAAGTAAACAGATGTTCTTACGTTTAAAAATTATGTTCAACAAACCGCTCTTACGTCAGCTATCCAGATGCAGTTGGCTAATGAAAGTGTGTGCTGAGCACCAGGGGCTAGAAACTCCAAGGAAGCGTCTTTGTTATTCCATTACACGAACAACCAGAAATGACAGGAAGAGGTGAAGCGAAGTAATTACCTTGTGAATTCAGGCCCTGCCACAAGCTGCCGGCTTCTCAACAGCTGCCTTATTCACTAATAATTAACCTGGCATAGATCTATGTATTTTTCTCAAACATCTTTGAGAACATTCTCTTTCATTTAGTCATACCAACACTTACTTATTAAGAACCTACTATGTGCCAGGCACCTTTGCTAAGTGCCTCGGCCAGCAGTACTCCAAGCAAAGCCGCCACTGTCCCCATGAAGTCCTATTGCCTCATAATCAGGGCAGAAGAATAAACAATATTTCACAGCAAGTGAAATGAAGGCTCAGAGAGTCTGAGGGCTCTATTGACCACAGTCTCAAGAGTGGCCCAAGCAGGGGGCTAAGGGAATTTAGCTTCTGATTTTTGTACTTGAAAGACTATGCCTTATAATGGAGTGTTTTGATGAACTGCTTTATAGTATTTTAATATCTTCTCTGACCATAAACTACTTGTTAATGTGTTACATACATTGGGACAATTCTAGAACCCTCCATTCCCTTGTGGCATTGTGCTTACAGGATTCAGCCCAGGCAGAGAGATGAACCTCTGCCAGGACTAGGGTAGGTATACTTGATTCCTTTCTTTCCCTCCAGTCTCTTAGCAAATTTTATCCAAATTCCACTGCTGCCCTCTACCAGCATTGCTACCACCTGATTTAAATGTGAGGGCTCTCATCTACATTTTTGAAGACTCTGCCCTGCCCTAACCTTCCTTCCCACCCTTCACTCAGCCAGGGGATCCTTTCAGTAGTAATCTGGATCCTATTATTTATCTTCTCAACCCCTCCGTGGCGCCCTCACTTCACTGAGGAAGCAGTGTCTGTCTGTACAATGCTCTGTAAGGCCACCCATGGCTCACATTTAGCTCACCTCACCACCCACCAGCTCTGCTTTGTGCTTCTGTTTCCTCTGCTTGGTGTCTCTCCCATCCAAAGAGTGTTTCTATCTCAGAGCCTTCTCCTCTCTCCTTTCTACGTCAAAATCCAGGACACCTACACCTCCTCCAAGCTTTTGTGCCAGGGTTACCTTCTGTGACCATTGATCCTGAGTTTGCCTCTAGGTGTTTCTAAGCCCCCAGTATTTGCTCTATATTTTCCCACCACACTTACCACCCTTGAAAAAACGAACATTAGCTGGGAGGTGGTGGCACACGCCTTTAATCCCAGCACTTGGGAGGCAGAGGCAGGTGGATTTCTGAGTTCGAGGCCAGCCTGGTCTACAGAGCGAGTTTCAGGACAACCAGGGCTATATAGAGAAACCCTGTCTCCAAAAAACAAAACAAAAAAACAAAAAAACGAACATTATGTTTACTGTCTTCATGTCTCCACAAAGACAAGAATCTCTTTTCTTTTAAATACTTGTGCATTCCCAGAAGCTCCAACTATTCCTAGACAGCACCCACTGAACATGCTGTCATCATCAATCACTGATGGATGTCAAGGGACAGAAATGAGGAGGCTTTGGAGACAAGTTTCCCACCTGAAGGCACCACCATTTAGAGAAAGGCCAAACACTTTCATAGTCAGAGATGACTGGGATTTGGAATCCCAAGTTGTCTGCCACATGTGTGCGACCTTGAGGAAATTATTTAACCTCCATGTGAGACTTCATCTGTTGTCAAGAGAAAGATCATACCTGTCTCAGCATGTTGCAGCAGTGACAGGGATGGAGCAAGGGTCAGAGGTCAGCTCTTAACTGAGAACAGTTAGTCTTCAATCTCTCAAACCAGAAATTTCCATTAGCTCAGCCAGACTTTATTTAATACAAGTTTTGAGTCCGTTCTTTTGCTCCCTGGTCTCTGGTCAGACCACTGTACCACGAAGAGGGGGCTGATAGAACCTGGGGCCTCCTAAGACATGGTTTCACCCTTCTCAATAGGTTAGCTAATCTATAGCTGCCTGCTACTGGGCCTTTCGAAAGGTCAACAGATACCAACAGGAGATAAATAAAACCTTTGCCACTGTCTGCTGCCTCAGTTTAATACAGGAGCTGCCAAATGAATTGCATCAGGAACCTTTGAACAGCCCAGCAAATGGTATGTGCTGATAAACGTGTGTTTCCGATGAAGCTCCTGTTCCTGGAATTTCTCAGTAATCACCCAAATGCTCCAAGACCCTCTGAGACGGAAATGTGGAGAAGCTGATCACCAGGCATTCCCTTTGTTTCCCCACAGTCTCCCTCACGTAAGTCCTAAGCTTTCAACCCCTTTTTTCCTACCAAATATATTGATGCATTGCATAATCGTATCAGTGTTTTTTGAAATGGGTCTAACTGACAAACCTGGTCAAAAACCTAGCTATACTCATTAGAACTTTTGATCAGCATGGATTCCACTCACAGTACAAGACACACATCCAGTCAAACACAAAGAAATCTGGTGGTTTTATTTAGGCTGAGCCAGACACTTGGTGGAGAAACGTGTTCACTCACTTGTGTTTCATATATTTCATAAGTACCAATCAATTTTTCAGGCACAATTTTGTGTGCCACAGATGTAACAGTCAAAGGGACACACAAGCGATCCCTCCCCCACCCCCACCCCCAGGCTCTGCATTCGAATGAAAAAGATGAAATACACACTGGAAGGCCCTATGCTTGAGCAGCAGATAGAAGCCCAGTGAGGTCGATGCACAGGAGACACCTAGAGAAACAAAGTGAGAACAAACTGAAGACGGTCTGAGGGTGTGTTGAGGACCAGATTTATAAGGGGGAAAAAACGAAGCATGATCTAATCTTTGTGTGCATGCATGAGACAGAGGGGTGAGAGAGAGGGGGGGGGGGGGGGGGGGGGAGAAAGGGAGGGAGGGAGAGGGAGAGAAATGTGTATGTGTGCACAGTGTATGTGCACTCTGCACAATCATGTCCACAAGTACCCATGAGTGCACATGGCACGCAAAGACCAGAACGAGACACTGGTATCTTCCTGTACTGCTCTGCCTTCTTGCCTTGAGGCAGTCTTTCACTGAACCAAGAGTTCTCTGGTTTGGATAGGATAACTATATTGCAAGCTCTTAGGATCCAGTTCTCAGCATATAGTTCTCCGTGTCTACCTGCCTCAGCCCATGTCCAACCAATGCTGAGGTTACAGGCATGCACAGCCACACACAGCATTTTATGTGAGCTCTGGAGATTCAAACTCATTATACTTGCAAAGCAAGAACCCGTACCCACTGAGCCATCTACTAAGCCCTCATATCTTCTATTTTAATAACATCCTTCTAATAACTGTGAGGAGCCAATGAGATGTTCCCACCATATCTTTAAACCATGGGAGAAGGCCCATGGAATAGTAATCAAAAGCTTTCTTAACGGGGCAGGATTTAAGCAAATGTCCACAAAGTAGAAACAAACCCAATTCCTATCAACAGACGCACAAAAATAATGTGTAGTATATCCATAGAGTGAAATACTGTTCCTTGGAAAATGTCTGTAACATATAAACTTCATACCATGCTAAGTGAAAGAAGCCATATACAAAGGGCCATACTTTGTAAGAGGCTAATTATATGAAGTGGTCACAATGGGCAAACCTATAGATACAGAAGTAGGTAGGGAAGGGAAAGATGACTATTAATGAGTATAGTGTTTCTTTCTGTGGTGATTAAAAGTCACAAGGACACCACAAAAAGACTCACAGAGTCAACTAACCTGGGACCACCGGGGGCTCAACAGAGCCTAGGCCACCAACCAGGGAGCATGCAGGGGCTGGACCTAGACTACCTACACATTTATAGCAAATGGGCAGCTTGATCTTCATGTGCTTCACCTAACAAGTGGAATGGGGGCTGTCTTGGTCTCTGTTCCCTGTCAGTGGATCCCCTTCCCCAACCTGGACTGCCTGGTTGGGCCTCAGTGGCAGAGGAGGTGCTTAGTCCTGATGGGACTAGATGTCCCAGGGTAGGGCAGTACCCAAGGAGGGCTCCCCCTTCTCTGAGAAGAAGAGGACAGGCAATGGGGGAGGGTTTTTGTAAAGGTGAGGGACTGGGAGGAGAGGAGTGAGTGGGGGCTGTGATGGGAATGTAAAGAGAATAAAAACTAAAAAAAATTAAGAAGTCACACAGTCAATGTGTAATTTATATCTCATTTGTTGCTGTTATTTTGGATCACTTGTTTATCTGCTGTAGTTTGGGTTCATTTTTTTTTTATTGTGGTGCAGAGACATGCAGGTATAATTGTTTACCTGCATGAATCTGCACCACATGTGTGCCTGGTGCCTGAAGAGGTTAGAAGAGGGTGTGGGGTCTGCTGGAACTGGAGTTATGGTTGTAAACCACCATGTGGGTGCTGAGAACCTGGGTTCTTTGGAAGAACAGTGCTCTAAAGCTCTGGGTCATCTCTTCAATCCCTTCAGTCAAAGTCATCTCTTAGTTTTGGTTTCTTTGTTTGTTTGTTTGTTTGTTTGTTTGTGTTTGGAGATAGGGTCTCACTCTCCAACCCTGACTGGTACTTGCTATGTCAACTAGTCTGGCTTCAAATTCCCAAAAGTCTTCCTGACACATGGTCTCATTTCTTTTCTATTTTAAAAATATTTATATCAATTCTTTAAGAATTTCATACAAGGTGTTTGATCATATTCATCCATACTCTTCAAACTCCTCCCACATCCATCACCTTCCATATCCTCCACAACTTCATATGCTCTCCTAAAATAGCCCACAAGTCCAATTTGAGCTGTCTGTATTCTTCTGTAGAACACAGAAGACATGACATTGTGAGACAGTCTGAGAGTTGGCTGCAAGAGGCACTGCAGCACCTGTTACCTCCTCCACACAACACTGACCCAAGTCCACCCTGGTTTAAGATGCTGGGTCTACCTGAATGCAGCATGTGAGGTCCCATGGTGAGGAACAGGGGAACTACAGGCACCTGGTGGCATCACTACCGGTGAGGCCAAGTCACAGCCAAGCACCAGATGACTGAAGTCACACGTTGAGCCCTGGGAGGCCAGTGGCAAAGCAATCCCTGAGCACAGCCCAGACTTCTGTGCTCTGGGAGCAAATGTGCCCTGAAAACATAGAAACTCAGTAACAGTTCATCATTTACTGATACATAATAGACGACTCCTCAAGGTACATGTCTCTAGTACATTAATGAATCCACTCATAAAAAGCATAGTCTTCAGAATATATGTCTTAGTTAGGGTTTTACTGCTGTGAACAGAAACTAGGACCAGAAACTCCTATAAGGATGACATTGAATTGGGACTGGCTTACATGTTTAGAGGAACAAAATACCCATGGAAGGAGTTGCAAAGACAAACTATGGAGCAGAGACTGAAGGAAGGACAATCCAGAGACTGCTCCACCTGGGAATCCTTCCCATATTCAATCATCAAATCCAGACACTATTGTGGATGCCGGCAAGTGCTGGCTGACAGGAGCCTGATATAGCTGTCTCCTGAGAGGCTCTGACAGGACCTGACTAATACAGAAGTAGAGGCTCACAGCCATCCATTGGACAGAGTACAGGATCCCCAATGAAGGAGTTAGAGAAAGGACCCAAGGGCTGAAGGGTTTGCAGCCCCTTAGGACGAACAACAATATGAACTAACTAGTACCCTCAGAGCTCCCAGGGACTAAACTACCAGCCAAAGAGTACACATGGTGGGACTAACAGCTCCAGCAACATATGTAGCAGAGGATGGCCTAGTTGGTCATCAATGGGAGGAAAGGCCCTTGGCCCTGAGAAGATTCTATGCAGTGTAGGAGAATGCCTGGGCCAGGAAGTGGGAGAGGGTGGGTTGGTGAGCAGGGAGAGGGAACAAGGTTTTTTTGTTTTTGTTTTTGTTTTTTTTTCTTTTTTCTTTTCTTTTCTTTTATTTTATTTTTTCAGAGGGGAAACTGGTAAAGGAGACATCATATGACCTGTAAATAAAGAAACTATCTAAATAAATAAATAAATAAATAAATAGAGATTCAGTCCATTATCATCAAGGCAAGAGCATGGCAGTGTCTAATCAGACATGGGGCTTCAGGGCTGAGAGTTCCACCTCTTATTCCAAAAGCAGCTAGCAGAACACTGGCTTCCAGGCAGCTAAGGTGGGGGGGTCTTAAAGCCCATCCCCATAGTGACACACAGACTCCAATAAAGCTACACCCCCTAAAAGTGCCAATTCCTGGGCCATGCAAATACAAATCATCACAATATATATATATGTATTGGCTGAGAATTGGCTGCAAGACATATATGTGTGTGCATATACATATATACATATGCACATATACAATATACATATGTATCACATATACAATATATATATATATATATAGTATATATGCATGAGGCCAAAAATAACCAAGGAAACATTACATCATTCTTAAAATTCAAATTTCAGTGATGATCTTCGACCATAAAATCTTGGAAACAACTTTGAACAAGTGGCACTCTTAAAACACAAACAGCTATTTTGTGAGAAAGTTATATAATTAGTTAAAAAGCTTACTCATGCTGTGCATAATCATTTAATCTGGAAAGAAATGAGATTTGCTTTGATTATATAAATAGCCCTATTTTTGAACAATTCTTTAAGTAGTAGTATTTAGCCAGTCTTTGTGGCTATTTATTCCCAGTACATCAGAGTATTTTCCATTAATTTCTCAAAGACATTAGCATTGTCTCCCTAGAGCAATGCTTCTCAACCCTCCTAATGCTGCTTTGACCCTTTACTACAGTTCCTCATGCTGTGGTGACCTCCAAACAAAAAAGTATTTCATTGCTACTTCATAACTGCAATTTTTCTACTGTTATGAATCATAATCTAAATACCTGATATGCTGGGTGTCTGATATGTGAGTCCCAAAGTGTCTGCGGCCCACAGGTTGAGAACCGCTGCTCCAGCATGCTGTTCATCTTGCTCAGGTACATATTGCAATCAGGTGATGCATGGTTTGAGAGGAAACTATGCCAGGACTTTCCAATGGAGTTTAGCCTTTTAATTTCAGTGGCTTATAGTTTCCATGTGGGGTGGTAAAGTTGGATCTAAGAGGGATATACTGAAGGTATTCTTACCTGCCTAACTACCCATGACAAAAAGGTGCCCCTCTGTGACCTAGGAGAGAAAGGAGGAAAAGGGGTACAGAGGAGGATGGAGAGACAAGAAAAATTTAAATTGAGGAAGGAAGCAGTGAACTGTGCTAGGGAATAAAGAAGGAGAGAAGAAAATAAGCTAAGAAGGGAAACTGTGCACTCGAGCTCTGGAAACAGGCTTCCAGAAAAGGCACCATAGCCAGAACATTTCTCTGCAGCCTCTATTCTTATATCAAGTCAACACTAAGGTTATGGCAGCTGGTGATGAATACAAAGATGAATTAACAGATCCGTTGACATTCCCATCACACTGTCTGAATATGTTCTATGAGTCTCACCCATAGGCCACAAATGGGGAAGTCTGGAGGCCTCAGCTCAACTCTCCGGAGGTTCTCTCATACAGTCTGCATCCAGAACACCAAATGCCTATCAACTTCAGGCTGCGATGACAGTTATTCTTCTTTCTTCATGATGTTCTCAGCAAGAGAGAGGTGTGGTGACCAGTGTGTGAGCTTCACCAAAAATCTCTACTTTCATGCTGATTTAGAAAAGGAAACTTAATCTGCTCTGGCTGAGGCTTGATGCCATTCATCCATTGGAGAAAGCTGAGGTGTGCTCCTGGGGGATTCTACCATATAAATCACCAACAAGGTCAAAGTTCTCCCATGTCAATGATATGTCTTGGTGGCTTCTTGCAAACTTTGTTTCATAGTCTAGGCATTATATTACAAAGAGAGAGGGGTAAAAATTATATTGGGTACTCATGTATTTAACGTGCTTTCAAGTCCTGGAATTTCAGTCATCTATCTAATCTAAAGAAATTTAAAGAGATACGTTACAAAGCCACTGTGGTAGTTTGAATACGCTTGACTCAGAGAATGGCACTCTTAGGAGGTGTGCCCTTGTTGGACTGGGTGTGGCCTTGTTGGAGGAAGTGTGTCACTGTAGGGGTGGGCTTTGAGACCCTCCTCCTAGCTGCCTGGAAGATAGTCTTCTCCTTCTGACTGCCTTGGGATCAAGAGACAGAGTTCCCAGCTCCTTCTCCAGCACCATGTCTGCTTGCATGCTACCATGCTTCCTTCTATGATGATAATGGACTAAGCCTCTGAAACTGTAAGCCAGCCCCAATTAAATGTTTGCCTTTATAAGATTTGCCTTTGTGATGGAGTCTTTCATAGCAATGAGAACCCTAACTAATACAGCCACATTGAAATCAGTCGCTCTGATTACAGCTGCTCCTTAGGTTTTGTGTGGAGAGCACAGGACAGAAAGCATCCGTTAATCTTATAGCTTGGTACAAAGAAAATAGGGCTCCCTCAATCCACTTTGAAGGTACACCTGGAGGGACCTAAGACCTCCCATTGGGCCCCACCTACTAAGTTCCACCTACCCCTGATAGTTCTATGATAAGGAGCAAGCCCTTACTCTTGAGCCTTTGAAAAACTAAAAACAAATGCATCACAAACCAACCAACCCAATACAAAAAAAGGAGCCATAAATCTGAAGAGGGTTCTGAGAAGAAGAAATACAAATGGCTAATAAACATTTCACCAGGGTCAGAATGGCTGTCCTTAAGAAATCGACAACAGGGCTGGAAAGATGGCTCAGCGGTTAAGAGCACTGACTGCTCTTCCAGAAGTCCTGAGTTCAATTCCCAGCAACCACATGATGGCTCACAACTATCTGTAATAGAATCCGATGCCCTCTTCTGGTGTGTCTGAAGACAGCGACAGTGTACCCACATACATGAAATAAATAAAACTTTAAAAAAGAAAGAAAGAAAGAAAGAAAGAAAGAAAGAAAGAAAGAAAGAAAGAAAGAAAGAAAGAAAGAAATCGACAACAGCAAATATTACGAGGGTGTGGGAAGTAGAAACCTTTAGTCACTGCTGGTTGAAACAATGCTATGTGCCCCTGGGAGTCTTCGTACTCACTCTGTACCCAGCACTAGTCTTGAATACGTAGCAATCCTCCTGACTCAGTTTCCTGAATGCTAGATGAATAAGCATCCACCATCACATCTAGCTTCTTAATTTTCAATTAAGCTTAAACTGGGAATGTAGCTCAATGGTTTAGGAATACTTACTGCTCTTGCAGAGGACCCTGGTCTGCTCTCTGTATCCTCATTCACGGCTCAGAACTTCCTATAACTTCAGTTGCCGGGGTTCTAACATGCTTTTCTGGCCTCTAAGAGCATCAGGCTCACACATGGAGCATGTTCATACATGCAGACACTTATACATACATACATACATACATACATACATACATACATACATAGAAACAAATAAACCTTTAAACAATTAGTAAATTAGTCTTGTTATGTGCTGAGGATTAAAAAAACATAAGACCTCATAACTGGTAAACGTTTCATCGATGCACTAGACAGAAGCCCTAGTTCTTAACCCAATCTAATTAAATAGGAGGTTTCATCTAATGAATAAACTAATTAAATATCAAATTAAAGATTAGATTCATATTTTAGTCTAATTTTAATTTAATCTGCGGATAGTTCCTCAGGATTCCTTTGTTCTTCTCAGCTTCTCTTATGTGGCAGTAACTGCAGACAATAATGTTCTCAGAGTCAGGACCAGAGACTTGTTTATTTTAGTGTGAAGTGGAAAAACCTGCCTGAAGGGGTTGGTTCAGAGGCCCAAGACAGGCAGAGTGAAGACCAGATGAGTCAGTGGGCTTCCTCTTCTCAGCTGCTGCTCAGCTGGAGTGAGACGTGAGAACCATTTTCTGTTTCCCTGGATACCTAGTAGTTATGTTGGGAGTGGGCCAAACCTTCGAGGGAGGGAGAGGGATGGAGAGGGATGAAGGAAGGGATGGAGGAAAGGATGGGGGGGAGAGAGAGAGAGATTGGAGAGAGAGAGATATCAGGGCACAGGATTTTTCTCTCAGGCATCCAGGGTTAGAAATGACTTGTCACATGCCCTACAGCATATATGGGTGCCTACTGGGCTCATTCTTCAAAATCTACTATGGTATTCATGGAGGATTATGCTGCTGATGGGACATTCTGGTTGACTTATTAAACACAACATCAGATTTATATCTGCTTTCAAAAACTGTAATTAAAAATTTAAAACCATGTGGGGGAAAAGTTATATTTAGGATGTTTTATGGGGGGAGATTATGAATCTAAGCTAGCTTCTGGAGAACTGACTTAATAAAGAAGGGAGCTGTCTTGTGTTGCAGCCACCAGGAAAGCTGCAAAACTGAAGGCACTTAGGTACCAACACCTCCAGAGGACAGAGAGAGGAATGAAGTGGGTTTGGAGGAGAAGGGCTGAAGCATTAGGATTTGTTGATATTTAGGGAAGCTTGATTTAGCAGCTCCCTTAAAATGCATGAACAGAACAGCAGTAGCCCAGAGCCTTTCCTTAACTAGCTCAACCAGGAAGCTACTTAACCCCATTCTTAATTGTTGGAACTAAGAGAGAAGGCTCTTCTTTGCAGGCTATCCTTTATACGCTGGAATGTTCTATGCAGGCTACTTGGAGGGAGGTAGAGTTTATCAACAGCCTTATACTAGTATAGTTACTGTCTCCTACACTCAAACTATCAAGCAAGTTATGCCCTCTTGTGCACCAGAGGTATGTTAATTATCCGGCAACCAATCACTTTCTGGTTGGAACTGAAGCCCACTTCACAGTAAGAAATTCATGCCTTGTGTTGTAAAATTGGTCAATAAATATAGGTCCTATCAAAGAAGCTACAGCTACTATTTTGCTAACTGGAACGGTGTGCCTATCAAGATGCCTTTCTAAATCATGTTTATGCCTATATATTAACGTAGCTATCAGCTTTAGTCAGAGATGCGTTACTGATCAGTAACTTCAGAGATGTGTTCCTGATCAAAGTTGAACAGTCAACCCTAAATGTCACATCTATATCACCCTCTCCAAGACTCAAGGAGCACTGGGCAAAAGGAGATAGGAAAAAATTATAAGAGCCAGGGGGAAAGGTAGAATGTTGTAGAATGCTATCTGCCAGTCATGCCATGGCTTTTGCACTCTCAAATTCACAGCAACTGTAGGTACCTGCACAGAAGTCTGAGATGAAGTAAACATCCTGTCATAGAGTAGGGAGGAACTCAAGCCGCAACCCCCCCCCCCCAACACACGCACCTCCTGAGGATCTACAAGCAGCAGTCAATGGTTACTGGGAAGAAGCAGCAATTATAAGTGCCACTGATAAGGTGCCCATGCGCTTATGAACAAGCCTAATGAAAGTCATTGGACCACGAAAGAAAACAGCAACAAAAATTAATGTAGAAGGGCAACAAGATGGAAAGGGAAAGGATCAGAAAGGGAGGCACAAGTAATGGGGTGAATATGATCAAAAGACATTGCGTGTATGTGTTAATGACTGTCACGATGACGCCAGTTGTTATGGGTAATTAATATATGCTAATAATATTTAAAATAAAGCCACATCTTGAGAGAGGATGGTGATGTTTTCCAAAGCTGTGTCAGATGTGGATCTGTAGATGGAAAAAGAAACTTGGCACATAAGAAGAAAGAACTCTGGATATTTTCTTAAGTGAAAAACAGTTCTGAGAGTTCCAGCTTGATAGGATTCCAAGATGATGTGATTAACCAAGGAAAGAAAAAAGGGAAGGAAAAAATTAGTTTGCTGAGCTTGAGAGACTGAAGTGTCAAATAGAAATACTGGATTCCATATGGGATTCAACATCCAGAAAAATGTAACAAATAGTTCATTTTATTTAAGACATAATTAATTATTCTCCTCCCCACTTTCAGGGATAGCCAAGACTGTAATTGATTGAAAAAGTACAACCACGACTTTATTTCACTAATCCAGCATCCTTAGGACTCCTCCCACTGGAATCCACACTCCACTCTGAAGGGTAGCTCTGCAAATGGACAACAAGAGCGAGATCTACAAGCTCTGGCCTCTGTCACTTGTCAATGCTGTGCAAGTGTGATTAGTGACCCAGTGCAACCCACACAGAAATGACAACACCAAAGGGCAACATGCTTTATAGTGTTTAATGCCATGATCCAGCCCACCATTAAAAAATATATATATCATACACGCAAGTTAAAAGCAAAATGTGGTATCTCTGCATGACGTCAACACTAACAATAGATTGCATCATACTCTACATTACCTTCATGATCATCATGAGGTTTCTTTTTATGCTTATAGTTATTATCCTTTATTAACACACAAAGAAATAAACACTATTTTTCCTAATTTTTTTTTACTGAGAAAACAGTACAACTTTCATAATAAACTCTGTGGCCAATGCATGAAATGACATGACACTCTTCACAGAATACATAGTCACACAGAGTTAAAGATAATGCTGATGTGATAGCTATTTCTTGAGTGCTTCTTTATGCTCAGAACTGCTGTATGAGACTTACATGGATTCACGAAATAAGGAGATTTAACAACATCTAATAACACAAACTATCTACAAGTGATATAAAGAACATTATTTAATGGGAAATCGGCTCTTCTCTTTTAAAATCTATGATTGGTCTTTTTATAAAGTGCCTTATAACTCCTTGAGTATAACAAGGGTCCAGAAATAAAACAGAAAAAAAACTAGAAAATAAATATTATGCAAGTAAATTTATGTTTTATCATCATATTAAATTTTCCTCCTGAAAATAGAAATAAAAATTTCAAAACTAAGGAGCAGGAAAATAATTTAATTTTCTAATATGCCCTTACATGCTAACATTACGTTTCAAATGTATTTAGACAGTATCCATGTTATTGCCCTACACAATCACAGATGAATTCTTCAATACCAGTTATAGGCCCGGTTCTCTCAGATATTTTGACTGCAGCATTTCTCTATAAAACTGCTGCTGTTTTTGTTTCCTATGAACATTCCAGATGGAGTCATCATGAGTCTTTTGGGCATAGTGTTATATCATCTGACCACACTTTGCAAGAAAGCTGGTGGCACACATCTGTTTGAACATGATTCTTTCAAGAGACTACTTCCTAAATAGTCTCCCCTGAACCTGCTTCTGAGGTATTAAATGCCTTAGGTGCTTAGAGTTAACTTGAGACATTATTTAATCAAATTCCTGATGCTGTAGAGGGTTTAAATTTAATGGCCAATCTTTCACATACTTCTTTTCAACCATTCCTGGAAGCTGAGCTATCTTGTTTAGTTTTATGTATTAAGTGTCTTTGATTCTAGAACTTCATATGTTTGAATTCCCTCTGCCACATTAGTTTAAATATTTACATACATACAAACATGCATGCGAGCACGTGCGTGGTCACACACACACACACACACACACACACACACACACACCCTTAACCAAACATGGAATTACCCACAAAACAACTGATTCCAGTTTTAGTTTTTGTCATTGAAAGTGTTCCTACACTGAGCTGGACCCTCCCATCCTTCCTTTCTTCCTTCCTTGTTTCCTTCCTTCTTTCCTTCCTTCCTTCCTTCCTTCTTTCCTTCCTTCCTTCCTTCCTTCCTTCCTCCCTTTCTTCCTTCCTTTCTTCCTTTCTTTAATCCTTCCTTCCTTCTTTCCTTCTTTCCTTCCTAAAACTCCCCCTCATCTGCCAGTCTCAGCCTAGGCCCTGAGAGGACGACCTTGAGTGGGGCCAACCTATTGTTTTAGTGTTCTTAGTTGTAAAGTGGGTATAATAACTGTATTATGGTATGGAAGTTAAATAAGAATGTTCATAAAGCACCTGGCACAACCCAGGGCCCCCATGAGTGATTCCCTTCATTAGGTTTAGGACATTCTCCTCTACATGGGTATCCTAGGAGATATGGTGGCAACCCCCACCTACTCTTCTCCAGACCAAAGAGGGATTTCTTCCAGCGTTTATTTGAGCAACAAGCTACTCTTATTCTTCTAGCCATATCTTCCTGAATAACTAGTTCTTTTGAGAGAAGGCTCAATGGCCAATGGCCAGTCCACCCCCAAAAAATGTGATCAACTATTTTATCAACTGATACCAAGATCCATACTCCCATCTTTGTAAGAAGGCATTTTTCTTTTCTCCGTTGTTGATTTAATCTCCCCCTTCCCCCCGATTTGGCCTCCTGGCAAGCCAAGGTATGGGAAAGGCGATGGGTGTGGATACTTCCTGTTGTAAGCTGAAGGGAAGATGAATGTTAGGATGTTTCTGAGAAGTCTCCTTCTTCAGTCTGGTAGGATGATGGCTCCTCCCCCTCGAAGGCAGCTTCTCTCTGTTGTCTCCACTCAGTCTTCGGGACCTCACAATTCTGGGTGGTGGCTCCATAAGACATCTTCTTTTTGGGACTTACGAATGCCTCGTAGTTGAGTTCTGTCTCCTCAGCTAATTCATCTTGGTCAATGATTCCACATTTCTCCTCAGAGAGATTCTCTGGATCAGCCCAGTCCTGTTTTTCCCCAGAAGCAAAGACCCCATAGAAGATGACTCCACTGTAGTGTACCAGCGCTGCTATGAGGAAAACATTCTGCCATTCCTCCCGGGTCTAACAAAGGAAATATAGTGGCAGTTAAAGGATTAAGGTAAGACAGAGGTTATCAGTGAGCCCTAAACATTTGCCTCTCAAAGACCACATTGTGCTTCCACATAGACTGTAGACTTGTATTAGAATCAACATCCAGAACCTATACTTCATTTAAGTGCTTGAAATTGAAAGCATTATTTTAATATAAATATAACTATATATTATACCACTATGAGCATTATTTTAATATAAATATAACTATATATTAAAATATAAAAGTAAATATGTAAAAAAAAATACAGGTCACATGAAATTGAGGGGATGGCTCAGGGGTTAAGTGCCCTGTGTGTCCTTGCAGAGGAACCACATCCAATTCCCAGCATCCATATAATAGCTCACAACCATCTGTAACTCCAGCTCCAGGGAATCTGATACCCTCTTCTGTCTTCCATGATATGGAATTTATATTCACAAGCAGACAAAACTCTCACTCACATAAAACAAATATTCTCAAAGTTAAAAATAAGTTTAAAAACCACAAAGGCTTAATAATGACTAAGTACCACATCCTTGAAGGTTCAGGGTTTTTTAAAGTATGTTTGTGGGTATTTTGTCTGCATGTAGGACTATGGTGGTGCCAAGGAACCCAGAAGAGGGCATCAGTGGTTGAGTGCCCTGAAGGTTCTTGTAGAGGACCCAAGTTCAGTTCCCAGCACCCACAGCATGGCTCACAACCATCTGTAACACTGGCTCCAAAGGATGTGATGCTGGAGGTCTAATGGTTGTGAGCCATGTGGGGGCAGGCAACTGAATCCCAGTCCTCTTCAGGAACAGTAAGTGCTCTGAGCTTCTGACCTGTCTCTCTAGCCTCCTTAAAGGCTCTTAAGAAAGCTCATTAATGTCTTGTTTATTTTCTCATAAAAGAGGAGGAAAGTTGCACCACAGCTATACGTGTAATGCATGGAAACGGGCTACCCAGTGTTAGTACTAAAATCATAAAACAGTCTTAAATAAATCATTCATCTTGGTTGCCTGACTTTCTCTTTTGTGTCTCTAAACAATCTCTGGTGTTTGCTGACAGGAGCCTGGTAGAGCTGTCCCCTGAGAGTCTCTGCCAGAGCCTGACAAATACAGAGGCAGATGCTCACAGCCAACCATCAGATTGAGCACAGGGACCCCAACAGAAGAGTTAGGGGAAGGACTGAAGGAAAGGGGTTTTTAACCCCTTAGGAAGAACAATAATATCAACTAACCAGAACAGCTCCCTCCAAGAGCTCCCAGGGACTAAACCACCAACCAAAGAGTACACATGGAGGGACCCATGGCTCCAGCTGCATATGTAGCAGAGGATGGCTTTATCCAGCATCAATGAGTGGGAAGGCCCTTGGTCCTGTGGAGGTGCGATGCCCTAGCATAAGAGGATGCTAGGGTGGTGAGGTGGGAGTAGGTGAGTGGGTGGCTAAGGGAGCACCCTCATAGAGGCAGGGGGAGGGGATGGAATAGGGGGCTTGTGGAGGGGAAGAGAGACAACATTTGAAATGTAAGTAAATAAAATAACGAGTTTAGGAAAAAAAAAAAAACAATCTCTCTGGCCTTTACTTCTCTTCCACAAACATTTATTTCTCAGCTAAGAAGATGTGGAACTAGATAGTAGTTAGTCTCACGGCCATAGGTTACCAGTGAAGCAGAAGGGAATGAAGAGGAAGAGGAAGAGCATGCAGTTGTTCAAGACCTCGTCAAAGACAGGGACACACACACTGATACAATGGGGTGAGTCACTGAGTTCTCAAGTTCGTGTGGGGCTTCTGCCCTGATACTGCAGCCCATGCCACAGAAGAGATCCTTACCTTGTGCTTGGTCATTGCGCCAACAATGAGGGGACAAACCATTCCAGAGAGGGTTCCCACACCATTTGAAATCCCCATGAGGATGCTGGCATATCGTGGAGCAATGTCCAGGTGGTTGACATTGAAACCTAGGGTAAAAACCGAAACCTCAAAGTCAGAGTTGAGACAGAATTCCTAATGTCCTTTGGGAAATGTGTGGCTTGCCCCAATGCTCATCAATCAGTTTGATCCCCTCTAATATATGTTTAGCGGATATTCTACCAAGAACCTCTGGTTAGATATTGCCAGGCTGAGCCTTCACAAAGCCAGACTATATATGCTAATTAGCAATGTTTCTATGGGCTCTGGAATTAGAGCAAATGTGCCCAGAAGATCTGGAACTCCAAAACCAAAAGAACCCATGGCCTAAACTGTATCTATTTAAAGCAAACAATCAAATTCTATAGAACAGAACTTGACCTTCCAAAGTGGCATCTCCCAGCCCACCACTAAAGGTCCTAAAAGAGACTGCGTTGGTGGCCACATGATGCATTACAAAGGACGTAATTTTCTAGCGACTTGCATAAACATAAGCAGGAGTCTCATTAACTTATAAAGGATCTTCATGTTTCAAGTTTGTATGTTTGGGCTCGAAGCTTATTTCCCATGTGCAATCAAGTAGAGAAAATAATCTCACTATTTATCTGTAAAAGGTGCTGTGACATGAAACATAGGAAATATATAGATATGAACGCCCATAATAAATAGCTATGCTATTTTAACCACACAATACCATGGTGAGCAGCTACACTACTCTATCCACACAACACCATGTGAACAGCTATACTACTCTAACCACACTACAGCTGCT
>JADRCD010213783.1:0-18559 GCA_019843815.1 Montemys delectorum
CACACACACACACACACACACACACACACACACACACACACACAATTGATCCTTTTCTGACCACTCAAACTATTTAGTGCATACAAATTTATCAAAGCCCGCTTTTCTGCCTTACTTCCTTTTCATGCCTCTACTTTGAATGTCTCCAACAATTTGCCTTTCATTTTTCTCCATCATGTAACTATAGGATATTGACAAAATGGATCAGTTGTTTCCCCTGAAGGCCATGGTTATACCTGATGATTCGTGACTATGTTTTTAGTGAGGTCCAGTTTCCAGGCCCTCTAAGTCTCTTACTAACTTCTATCTCATAATTCTTTTGGACCTTTCTCCTACTTCAGAAAGATTCCAGTAGACATGAACTGCTTTGATTTTCTTCATATAACCAATTTCATATAAATTGATTATATGAGTGTATGTGTCTATCTTTATATTCACTTTCATCATTCTACAAAAATAATCTTATCCTGTTCAGCTATATACCTTTCATCCCTCTTATTCTTTTTCACTTAAACCTATCCTACCATCCTCTACTTCTTTTCAACAGTTCACACTTCCCCATAAAAGTTTTACTCTCCTTTTTTGAAACTACTACCTTTTTACCCCCTCTCTTCTCTCACCATATCTTCTCTAAATATACTTTAAATCTCAGCCTACATCCTACATTTCAATTTCCTTTTCACTGCTTGCCCTATTCAACTCTAGCTCCTATTTTTGTGATTCTTGTGAAATTACATCCAGAAGAGCACTTCTTATCCATTCCAGCATGTAAGTTTCCTGCTATGTTTGACTTTATTTCTCACTCAGAATTTTATGATGATTCACTAATAGTCTTGCTTTCTTCTGCCCTTTAGTATTTCCTCTTGTGCTATGCCTGGGTTCTGGTTTTGGGCCTATATTTTTTCCTCTCAGTATTCTTCTTTCTGGATACTATTATGTACTCTTTATTAATGATCACATATTCATAAATGTGCCCAGCTCTAGTCATTTATTTCTGGTCTCTTTTGAGATTTCCACATTCTAGACCAATTATCAACTACATAGAAAACATAAGCTAGACACAATAAATTGTCCTTCTTCTTGGTAGTCTTAAACTTTGAGCATTCTTTAACTGTTTTAGGCTTAACTAATGGCTAATCCAGAGCTCATCTGCAAATATATGGTCTGAACAACTCAAGAAAGCTACAGATATAGCACCCAAGTCCCCAAAGGTAGTCCTCAGAAAAAAGGAGTCCTCCATTTTGCAACAAACTCAGAGGAGCTATCTGGTCTTGGTAGACTTTGACCTTAAGGAGTAGGGTTTCCCAACAATCAACAGGGCTGGATTTGATGTATAACCTTGATGCTGTGTGGAAAAATTGAGATATACATGAAGTAGTAGTCCCACCAGTAAGCTTTCACTCACCAAACTACACCCTCTAGAGTGTAGTGTTTTCATGAAACCCAAAATTAATGCATGATGTATCCTCAGAAGATAAAATACACCCCTGAGAACTAGCTCTAAGAAAAACAACATTAACCTTTATATTCACCAGTCTGGAGATCTACTTGGGGAATTGATACTTTCCATCCCTGTGACCTGAAACACAGCTTGAATGGAATTCTTGATTCTCAGCATGAGGGATTCTTCACAAGAAGATATATGAATGTTTTACTGAGTCAAGTGTGACAGTTCTTCTCTAGTCATCACGTCTCCTCAGACTGGCCAATCAGGAAATCAACAGGGATCTTTGTCTCTAAAAGACTCAGAGTGTAGACAATGTCTTTGGTGTTTTTAACTATAAACAGGTCTTTGCAACTACCAACCCTGTAAAATAGATAAAAGAAACATACTACCTCAGTCTCTGAAGAAAAAGTTCAAGTAAGAAAAACAGCTTACTGGAACACAGGCAAGGAGGTGTATGGGAATAGTCAGTGTCATGGTGCCCAGGAGCAAAGGCTTCCAATTGAACCCTCTATAGTGGCACCAGCAGCTCAACTTGTGCTTCCTTTCTGAACTGAGTTCTGGTCATTTGGGGGAAGTGAAGGCTGGATCCTGCTTTGAGAGTACTCTGAGTAGATCCTAGTGTATGCAGGAAGGTAGTAATACAAAGTGATCATTGAAATCCTCTGGCCCCACCACTTGCTTGAACCTGTCACACAGGATAGTTACAAGTAGTATGCAGCCAATTTTATGCATATGCAACCAGGTAGTGCCTTGCCCTAAAACTATGCTATGGGTCTCTCCTGCCCTAATCTAGGAACTGGGACTTAGGAACTAAGCAACTGGCCAGACCACTGAAAATGTCTGAATGTGTCATCTTCCTGGAAACTAAATATATCACACAGTTTGACTGGCCCTTGTAGAAATTAGCCAAAGCTATCCTGAACCAGGGAAACTGTGTGAGAATGTGCCCGAAGAATGTGTCTATTCCAGGAGGCTATTCATGCACAGGACAACTGTTCCATGAGACAGGAAGAAATTATGGTCTGGCTTCTCCGACACAGAAACAGGTGAGGACAGAACTGAAACTGTGCTGCCAGGCCCTCTGGCAGTGGGCATCTCAACAGGCTTCTGCTTCCTGAATCAAACGCTTGGCTTTAACTCTTTGCTCCAAAAGCATGATGTCATGAAGATTCAAAGGGAGACACAGAAGGTTCAATTTTCCCAGAGCCATAACTAAATCCAAAGCTCTTCATAGAAAGGTCAGGGAGCACAGATGACTTCCCCAGGGAACACTAACAAACACTTGCTAAACTCAGGTTTGTCTGAACAGATACCAGTAATAAAAACCAGTTCTCTGCAAGGTCCTAGGCCCAGTTCACTTGTGACAGCCCTGTGATGACCCCTCACCCATCTCAGCTTATCTTACTACCCCAAAAACATGACAAAAGCTAGGAACAACACCCAGGAACTTGGATACAGTTTGATGATGGACATAGTCAAAGTTTTGGATTCTTCCTTAGGTAGTTTATATCATTTTCAACTAGACATGAAAAAGAGACCATGAAGTCTGAAGACAGAAATCAAACTAGGAAATCAAAGGAAGATACAGCTTCTCCTAGGTATCACATTAGGGTTCATTGACAGCCTGAACTTGCTGCTCAGATGGGATTAAAGGTAGTAATACACACTTTTGACCCCAGCACTTGGGAGGCAGAGACAGGCAGATCTCGGTGGGTTTGAGGCCAGTCTGGACTACAGGGTAAGTTCCAGGACAGCAGGAGCTACACAAAGAAACTGTTTTGAAAAACAAAACAATAAAAAAGAAACCCATGGGTCTGAGGTGATGGCATTAACTCTACAAATTTACTCATCCTTTAATGAAATGCTGTCCTGTTAGAACTGCAGAAAGCATTAATATTCTGAAACTATAGACAATACTTGAGATTCCTCTTGCAGAAAAGGCTCCCACACAGGCAGCTTTGTGATAGTCAGGTCAGTCAATAAGTGTGTGTGTGTGTGTGTGTGTGTGTGTGTGGTTTCTGTCCTAGCCACCAGGCAAGGATGGCATAGTCAATACTCTCACAGTGATGGATGGCTTTATTCAATTTGAACAAGTGTATCCTAGCAAAGAACAAAGCATCTCCATAGCAGCTGAGTTCACTCTGGAAGTACTTGTCAAGACACAAGTTCCCCACATAAATCCACTCAAATTGATATATCAATGCGAGGTCTGGTTATCATGTCTAGCATTCTACTAGACAAAGCTCCAGAAACATATTTCTTCCTAGGGACTGACAAACTACAGTCCATGGATGATTTCTTGGCAGCACTTTGAGATAAGAAATGTTTTTGTAATTATTAGACTAAAAAAAATAAGACTACTTTATGATGTATTAAAATTATGTAAAATTCTAATCTCATGTCCAAAAATAAAATTGTGCTGGAACACAAGCATCCTTGTTCATTTGTACTGCCTGGGCAACATTCATACTAAATGAAAGAGATGCATAGTTGAAAAGGCTTAAAATATTTAGAATCTATCTTGTAATACAATGAGCTGTATAACTCCAAAATTCAGATAGCTAAGTCCTTATTCTCAGTGTCTCTATGACTCTACTAAAGATAGATCTTTAAAGGAATATTAATTCAGTCATGAGGTCTTGTGTGGGGGTCTCATGCACTGATGACTGGCCTCATCAAAGAAGAGACAATCCAGACAGTCATTTACTTGGGTAGATCGTGTGAAAACAGGGCAGAAAGACAGTCACATGAGAGTCAGGGCTGGGGCTTCTAGAGAGCCCAACCCCATCAGTATCTTTGACTGTATCCGACTCTGTCTCAACACCAAGTTCTGTTAGGCAACTCAGTTGGTTTATGATATTTTATGTCAATCCAAGAAAAATACATATGCTTTGTTTAAAATGTATGCTTAAAACCTATGTCCTATGATATAATGTTGCTTTAAAAATTAGCTCTGAACTGGGCTATGGTAGTGCATAACTTTAATCCCAGCACTTGGGAGGCAGAGACAGGCAGATCTCTGCGAGTTTGAGAACAGTCTGAACTACAGAGTGAGTTACAAGACAGCCAGAACTACACAAACAAACCCTTTCTTGAAGAAAGGAAGAAAGAGAGAGAGAGAGAGAGAGAGAGAGAGAGAGAGAGAGAGACAGAGACAGAGACAGAGACAGAGACAGAGACAGAGACAGACAGAGACAGACAGAGACAGACAGAGACAGAGAAACAGAGACAGAGAGAGAGGAAGGAAGGAAGGAAGGAAGGAAGGAAGGAAGGAAGGAAGGAAGGAAGGAAGGAAGGAAGGAAGCTCATGAGGTCTGGTGTGATGGCTAGGTAGGTAAGAGCATTAACTGCTCTGTTCAAGCAACAGAGTCTGTGTTCACATGTGTTCACATTTCTGGCACTCACATAAAACACAGGGCATGGCTATATGCACCTGAAACACCAGTGTTTAGGTAACACACCATCATTTAGATAATGAAGAGGAATATAAAGCAGAGTGACATCCAAATTATCCATCAAGGCATAAACAGGAGCACTGTGTATTCCACAGATGACATCTCCTAGGCCTGAGGCCGGGGTGGAAGTAAAGACACCCAGATCTGTACAGCCATCCTCTTTTTGCTAAGTGTCTGCCTCTATAGTTCAGGTCAACTCCAAGATTCTTCCCTTACACTGCAGCAACCCCAGAATATTATGATCTAGAAGCATCTCCTAAGGCCACAGTATTTAATCCTCTTTCAGCTTTCATTGCGATAGTGCCTTGTTTCTGTGTCTTTCTTTGCCTCTTCTCTCTTAGAAATACATAAGATATCCTGGGCTGTTTTGTTATTGAAAGCATGTCTCTCTGCATGCCTCATTTTAGAGGACACCAGGCTGTTTGTGTCTTGCCTGCTCTTGCTAAAAGAACTATCAGCATCTGATTGCTTTCCTGACTTGTGCCTCACAGCCATGCAAACGGCACTGGAGGAGAGGGCTCTGTTCGCAGTCTGAAGCAGAGAAGACACTCCAGAAGCCAGCAGTCAGATCCACAGTAACTAAGCACGACCTTTTACCAAAACACAGAATATATCTCAGCATTTCCAAGTGTCCACATGAAGTAATGAGATCTGGATAGAAGTGTTTGTTTAGTAAATACATTAATGTAATGAATCCATTGTAAATGATTAATGACATTTCTAAAGAGCGTTAGGAGTACGTTCATCATATACCAGGAAAGATAACTCCTTTTCACCAACCTCTTGAACTATGAACAAGAGAAAAGCACCCAATCACTAGTACTCTGGGATATTGAATATTGTCTTCAAGGCTACCAGTGCTGACTATAATAGTCCAGTTGGCAACTAATATGAATAAAAAGTGTTAGTCACATGCCCATATTTTTCAGGCATTATGCTAGGAACCAGACTGAAGGAAAACATGGTGCTGACCTAAAAAACAAAACAAAACATAGTATTATGGAGATGTACATACTATTATGGAGATATGACCATGCAGCTAATATGACTAAGAATAGGGATTTCTTAACCAGACCCAGGGGAGTTAGGGCTGGATGGATATGGTTGGGATGAGCCAAGGAATATTCCCTAAGGAATAAAAACTACTTGATTCGTCTAAGTTAAATCTTAAAGAATAAAGAATTTAAAGAATATGAAATTAAAGAATTTCACAAAGTAAAAATGAGGACAAAAGAAAGGGCAAATGTGCCTCCAGGAAGAATAAAAGCTTCACTCGAAATATAAAGAGTATTTCTGTGATGACAGGAAAGTTCATCCGTACAGGACTTTCTGAAGTGGAAAGCAGTGCATCTCTTTCTACAAGGTAACACTCCTCTGAAATCCTCACCTCCCCATGGCCTGCTAGAACTGGCCTGCACCCTGTTTCCTTCATGTCCTCTTGAATCACTCAGCTACACATGGAAGGATCTGCTATTGCCTGGCACTGCTACAGATCCTGCCGATATGAAAGCAGCAAGCAAGAACGTATGCAGTCTTTAAGAAACAGCTATTTTAATGATCTAAAATAAAACTGGCAAGTATTTTTAAAGTGAAAGTTCTCATTCATTAGAAAAAAGTACTCATTGTGAATGATAAAAAAAAAAAAAGAATTGTGGCAAATGATAATCCTGTAACAATGGAGAATCTGTCCAAGGTAGCTGTTCGAATTTAACTGAATCAAAACTGCATAGGATCTTAACGTCAGCTGTTTGGTATCACTGGCCACATCTCAGTGTTCAAGGCCTGTGTGTGGCTATCAGAGAGCACAGCGAACAGAGTGGGCTAAAAAAAAACATTTCTAGAATTGGGACAACTCCATAAGACAGGAATAATCTTAAAAATTCCCCATAACTGACAGAGAGATCCATTGTCTGAGTGTTAACATGACATACTAACTTCTAAATAAACTATTACACTAAGATTTAACAAGTTCACAGTTATTTCTGAATCATGGTGTCAACTCAGTATGTTTTGTGAATGGCCCTTTCTGAGTGTTGGTTCACATTTTGGACATAAAACTAAATGTGCTTTTCCTGCCTTTGTGTCTAAGATTTCTTTGCAATGATAGCCAAGAGTTAAGAAAGATTTGTAATGATTTTTTTTAGGAGGGGGAGGTTCCTAAAGGATTTTAAGATTGCATGGATACTGGACAGAGAGAGCTAAAGGGCAGTGGGAAAATGACTGTGTAAGAGATTAGCTGGGGCCTCAGGTAAGACAATAGCTGATGCAGCTCAAAAGATCCAAGAAACAGGAGCATCGGGTTAAAATCAGTCTACAGGGGATTCCCTACTGCCAACTCCTCACACAAACCACCCAGAAGTCAGCAGGCTTTATAAGTCAAGAAACAAATGAAAAGAAATAAAATAAAACAAAACAATACAAAACAACAAAGGTCTATCCTGGAGAAGTCAGGCTTAATAGCATTGTGAAGAAACAGGGATGTCAATAGAGGGGACACCTTACCCAGTGAAGCCACAAAGGACATTACACAGGGTTCTGATATGGCAGTGCTTCCTTTGTGGCCCTGCACAACACTGACTGTGTATTGGTAATCCTTTGTAGCAAAAGTAAATGCACCAAGAGCTAATGCATGAAGTCTCAGCACTCCCAGATATTTTAGAACATTATTCTTCAGTATAAATAATGAATAATCAGTAAAGCCTCATCATGCATTTGACAAAATCCTACAGCACAAGCAAGAGTACCAAAGAGAAAATAAAAGACCTAGAGGCCTTTTGAAGTTTTATGTTATTTCTGAGATTGTGATTACATTTCTCCCTTTACTTTGTTCCCTCAACACCCTCCCACTTACATCACCGCTGCCTTTCAAACATACGGCCTCTCTTTTCACTAGTTGTTATTGAAAGCATATATGTATATACATATGTATTTATCAATTTAACCAGCTCAGTCCACATCACATTATTTGTGTATATTTTACAGGGCTAGTCATTTGGCAGTGGACTACCAATCACTGTGTTCTTCTGTCTCCTGCTCCCAGCTTTTCTCTATTACCTACATTTGTTTGTGTAAGGTTGAGGTCTCTTGGGCTTTTCCCATCCATTTGGGATGTCCACTGGTTTCATCCTTGTTCAGCTCACATTTGGACAGTTATGGTGGCAAAGCTTTATGAATGTAGCAAAAGTTTTAATGAGTCAATTGGACCAGGGGTTTTAAAAGAAAAAAGAAAAAAGAAAAACAACTTTTTAAAAAAAAAAAAATCCAATGATGCATTCAGTTTCATAATGAGATGCTCTAATTTTATATGAAAAAGAAAAATCAGAGAGTAAGACCCTCAGAAATAAAAAATGTGATTTCCAGCCACTTTACTAGGAGGAGGGATAGAAACAAAAGATTATTTTGCAGAAGAAAACAGAGACAAAATCTGAATTTTTTTAAATCAATCTAACAAGTTTTGCAGAAAGTAAATAAAATAAAATGGAAAAATTGTTAATTTTTAAAAGACAAGGGTTAAAAACTAGAAATTTATGCTTTCAGATAAAATGGAATAAAGGTTACTTACAAGAGAAAAGAATGCTTTAGCGAATGCCAGGAGACAGTTGACAAAGCAGAGATATCTTCAAGTTTCCAGCAGGGCTAAAGAAAGACTTTGTCAAACACACCAGCACTCTTTTCCCTCTCAGGAAGTTATTAAGAATATAGGTCACCAAGAGGATTGACTATGGCAAGAAATCAAAAAATATAACATTCAGAACACAGTGTATCCACCTTAGAAATGCAGTGAAGGAACATTCCAGATGACAAGTACCAGATGTACACATAAAGCAGCAACTTAGGACCAGAAAATAGATAGATAGATAGATGATAGATAGATAGATAATAGATAGATGATAGATGATGAATAGATAGATAGATAGAGATATAGAGAGATAGAGAGATAGAGAGATAGAGAGATAGATAGATAGATAGACAAAAAGGAAAAACATAAAACCAATAAAAACATTGATCAAATCAATAAAAGTCTTCGGGCAAGGAGGAAAAAGATGGTACTGTGTTGAGTTAATTGCTGTTGAGAGTATATCTTATGGAAAGAAGTCAAGCCAAAAGGAAGGCAAAGAAACTCAGTGAAAAAAAAAATAGTTTCTAGAGCCTCATCATCACTGTGGATTGCTGGTGAACGGTCATCTAACCACTACCAGAAAAAGAATTTTGTCTTCAAATTCTTATCAAATAACTACAAACAATTCTAGTAGAAAAATTAAACAAAAGGTTATGTTGGTAATGACAAAATACAGAAAGGAAATATGATGAGCTAAAAGAATAATAGTGTGACCATACTTATATAACAAAGTAAGGAATCAACAGATACTATGTTTAACTGGATAAGAAATAAAATGGTCAATATATTTATATCCCAAAATCATAGAATTAAGGAACTTGAAAATCATGATAGACTAATCATGGGATAGAGGTGGGATGCTTAGTTTATTACGTGAATGAGTCTCACAAAATAATCAAATATTGATGATAAATCAAGAAATGACTCTTTGAGTGTGTCAGCTAGCAATCCAGAAGTGAACACCATAAAAGATGAACTGAGTTAAATGGTTCCAAGTAGAATTAAAAATGGCAAGAATATTGCTTCCACTAGGAAAGCCTGTATGTTTTCAAGGCTGATGATTTGGTAGTGGATAACCAACTGCTCTGCTCTTCCCTGGGGAAGACTGTTTCTCCCACTCTCTGTTTTCATTGGTTGCCTGTAGTTCTTTCTGTAAAGTTGAAGCTTCCTGAGATTTCTCTGTCCACTTTGGCATTGTTCATTGATTGATGTTGCCCTTGTTCAGCTTGTGTTTATGCAGGATTGTTGGCATTACTTTATGGGTGTAGCTTCTGACATTACTAGGAGACACAACATCATTGCAAACATTGTGATTCTCTGGCTGGTATAAAACCACTTTTAACATTACTGAGACCAGAGTTTCAATAGAAGCAGTTTGACTCTAGAGGCCAGACTCTTAAGATGAATTAGAAGCTAAGATAAGAGTTGGTAAAAAGAAAAAGAAAAATACTTTTTAACATGTAGCATTCTATCAACCAGGGGTCTCAGGACAACAGTATCATCAATAGCTGGAATCTTACAAGAAATTTGATTTAAGCATTATGTAATCCTGTAATAAAGCATTATCCTCATGCAGCTATGTTCAAAGGTGGGGGTTTTTGAAGGTCACTAGACCATAAATGTTCCAACTTAGTGAATGGAATAATTCATAGAATGAGACATTGGACTAGAGTAGAAACTTTAGTCAGTAAGAAGAAGCAGGCCACTAAATGCATGTACTTGGGGAGTATGTTTACTCCCTGACCTGTGCTTCCTGTCTATGCCAAAAGCAATTTAGCTGGGCCACATAGTTCAGCCATGATGTTCTGACTCACCATAACCTAAAGCAATAGAGCCAATATAATGCAGTCTGAAATCTCTGAAACTGTGAGCAAAATTTGTTGTTCTTAGTTCATTTCTCTTAGGCAGTTTTTCATAACAATGGGAAGCTGGATTACAAAATGACAACCATTTGTCCTCACCCAAGATCCACTGAATCAGAACAGCAGGGGAGGGAGAGTGAGAAATCTGTTTAGCATTTTCTCTGAGAGATTTTGATGCCATGAATTTAAGCAACCATTGTGAATTCTCAAAAACAGTCATAGTAAACCTTAAGTTGATAATAACAAAAATTCTCAGGAATGGGACAGCTATATTGTTGATTTTCAATGAACAATTATTTTCATAAACATAGTGTGTGTGTCTTTGTGTGTGTCTGTTACAACATAGAAAGTTTCCAGAATCAACGTATTATTTAATTGTATTTACTTACCAAAAAAAAAAAAAAAAAGTAGGTGAGAAGTTTTAGAATAGGTACGTTCTCTAGACACTCAGATGGAAATTAAAGACAGAAATGGGTATCTATAAAGGCTCAAAAAGTAGAATATAAGTTGGATTAAGATTCAACTAGACATACATTGCAGTAGAATCATTCCTAACAAACTCCTTCCAGTGAGGCACTATGTATGTACCTTGCTAAGAGATGTGAATGAGGCATTCCCACAAACTAGACCAGCAATAAATGTGTTTTTAATTACCAAAGCAGACCACATTTCGTCCTCATGAAGATTATTCTAATTCTAGCTAAAAGAATCCAAATAATTCAAAATATGTTTATTGTTCTATTTATGTTTAATTTTCATAAATCAAAGTATAAATTAATCTATTGAATGACAGTTTTGGATTCGGTGAATTGATTCTGCTCAAACTCTTTCTGGATCCCATTTTGATATGAGAAATCTCCAGGTTACAAGAGTTCTCAGTACTTGAGATAAAAGCTATTTGTGTATGAAAAAGTTCAGGAAGTGTACAGAAAGGAGCAGATCTGAAAAGCCCAAAGCAAAACTAAAAGGGAAAAAATGGGAAGAGCAGATGACAAGGATGGTTGACTGTGGTATGGTTCAAGTTCAAATTAAAGAATAAAGCCGATAAAAATGACAAGAATGCTGGGGAAGACAGGAAATGTCTGTGTCGCCCGAGACACCCGAGGACTGAGGCATAAAATGAAATGGACCTGGGGAAAATGGAGACTTAACAACCGCCATTACCTTTGATTTATATAATCCAGGGTAAGTGCCTGTGAGAGCAACATTCAGTGCACATGGAGTTTCAATTGTTTTAGCCATTCTCTTTTAGGAAGATTTATGTGCAATAGCATTTACAGGTTAAAATTCCACAGCAAGAATGAAATTTAACTGTAAATATTGCCCTACATGCAATCCTGAAAATTTCAGCACAAAGTACTAAGATTGTTTTTAAATAATATAAACTATTTTTAAAGAATGTACTAAAGTAAATAGTTGTCGGTACATCTTACGTCTCTAATGCCAGTGTGGCCATATTAAATGACCTTTTTATATTTCTCCCTTTCCATATCATCAACAAATATAATAACAAAAGATATAATAATTAAATGTATGTGTATGTTTTCATGGAAGAACAAGTCATATCTTTTTTTACTAGTAATTTACAAAATACTGGCCTGTTTCTTTTGAGAATTAGATAAGTCAGGAGTTTATTCTATTTCCCATGTACAGCTACCTTTTCCTTGAACATACATATTAATATAACATACAGTGACTGTTTTTGTTACTATCAGTAGTATTGAAATTTCAATTCAACATCCATACCTATCACCACTTAAAGGCTTCCAAATATAAACTCTCATCTTAAACAATATTATTATCAAATATTAAATGAATCATAAATTATCAATATTTAATTAAAATTTTATGGAGCAATCCATTCCCTCCCTCTCTTGTTTTTGAACATGGCCAGCATAGTTGGTCTTATTGATTCGACAACACGCTCTTGTGCCCACACAGTCGAGCTCTCCCCATGGGTGCTGCACAGGAATGAACTAAGGTTCTTAAGAAGTATTTTCTCAGTCTTTCTATATTGGATCTATTTGCAGATCCTTATTGAATGATGTAATTGATCTTTTGTGATGTTCAGGTTTTTAGTCATCAGTAAAATAATCAAGACAATTCTCTACATTTTAGAAGCCTCATACTTTAGCTGAAATAAAACTTGATTGTTATGAAATAAGAGATGAGAATTATGCCTAGAATCAATAATAAACATAATGATAACAAATGACAAGAGGGTGTCATTAGAATACAAATATAGGTGTCAAGAAACCTGTCTGTATCTCTTGGCAGTCCTAGTGTTATAGAGCACAGACCAATGGATCCCTGGAGTGTACTTGTCAAATGTTCTGGACAAATCAGTGTGCTACATGTCCAGTGAGAAACTTAGACTCAAATAAATAAATAAATAAATAAATAAATAAATAAATAAATATCAAGGGAAAGGGATGCCTCATGTTAACCTCTGCTTCTTTGAGCATCTGCATGCACATAAGCACACATGCACACATCACAGAGTGTCTAAGTACTTTCCTTTTTATTTCAGTGTTTCTTGCTCTAGTAATACACTGACTGCCAAGGAATCAGCTTCTTTCTTCAACTGGAGGATTAGAAAGAGATTTAAAAGTTCACCTGTTTTTTTTATAACTAAAGTTTTGTAGCCTCTATGTCTATTGCCCTGCTTAAAGCCACTGCATGAGTAGATGTACCATACAATAATGAAAGCATACTTCTATTGAGATAAAATACCCTTACAAAGGTAACCATACTCTTAAGATACAATCTTACAATCTCTCCCTTTGGTATTTGCCCAAATGAGATAAAAACTTATTTTAAAACAAAAACAAGGGACAAGCAAGATGTCCTTCACAAAGTACATGATGAATTATACTGTGGTTAAATGAGACTGAAAATAAATACCAAGCTATTTAAGGATATACAGAGAACTTAAATATATGTAAATGAATGAAACTAATCTGAAAAGATTACTAACTGTGTAACATTCTAGAAAAATAAAACTGTAGATGCCAGTAATTGCCAGAGTTTAGGTGAGAGGGGGAGGAGTAGGCAGAGGAAATTTTTATAGCTGTGACAGTACTCAATGCTCTGATAGTAGAGACATGTCATTTTATGTTTTACAAAAATCAAGAGTATACACTACCCAAGCTGACTTTACTGTTAGCCATGGGCTGTGGGTACTGATGGAATGCAGGTGCATGTTCTACATTTGTAATAAATGCACCCTCAGGTATAGGATGTTGATAGGAAAGGCTATGAAGTTGAGGCTGTATGTATATATAGTGTCATGGGAAATATGGGAAACTAAAGTCCACTAAAAATGAGAAACACGTCGCTGATGGTCTAAAACTGAGCTTTATCTGGGAGTCTTGTATTTTTATTTGCTAAACCTGTCAGCAGTGCTAGAAGTTAGCTGGAGTATTCAATTACACAATTTGCAATTAATGTCTTAATACATGGGCATATTTTGAACATCCTTCTCCCATCTCAGAAGGTATGTCTCATTATCTGTCCAGCCTAAACACCCTGCCATATATACAGTGACGTAGAGGTGGGGTAGTAGTGGATACTCTAGTACTGGATTACTGCATTCCCTACAGTTTGGCTCCCTCTAATGAATTTTGGAATTATAAAAAAAAAGAAATATTTTCACATCAACTTCTAGCCTTGTAAATGAACATTCTTTGTTTACATAGGCTTTCCATTTGATTGCAGGCTGTTTTGTTTACATGTGTATTGTTTTCATAGTTTCATTAAGACTCTGCCAAGTCAGAAATGGCCATTTCAACTGTTTGAGTATTCCTCCTGGACTGAGAGTTGCATCAGAAGAACACTCTGCACAGCTGCTAGTTAAAGTATTCTTCTCCTGTCTCGGATATTACTTAAGTAGTACATCTGACCTTTAATACAACATGCTTTTTTTCTGATAATAGGGCTATCTCTGAGAGGCTCATTTACATGGTATCACTATGAATTTTGTATTTTATTTATTCAAGGAGCAATCCCTGTCAATCTCCACAAGGCCATGATTAGAATCTCTATATTTCTGAAGCCACCTGTCAACACAACTGTGCTTGAATAATTACATTCAGCAATCTATAACCCTGGGCAAATTCACATGCCACAGCTATTTCTATGCTGAGAATTTTAGGTATCAGCACATAACCAAGCTAACAATAAAGCTTGTGAAACTGAACCTATTATCTGCCAAACACATCTCTGGATACTTGTATCTTGGAGAGAAGTCTATTATCGAGATGCTGACACATATCACCCCCACCCCACTGTCCCTCTACATACATACAATATTATTGATGGTATGTGCCAACTAAGAGCTGTCATCAGCCATAATCAGCCTATCTGTCGGAATAGATTTAATTTGCCGACATAAAACAGCCTCACTTTTTATATACCTGGGTTAAACTGATGTCTGAGAAGTCTCAGAAAGCCATAATTCCCACCCTGATGACTATCGGTCACTGATTAGAGTGGACATTGGGCACTCTTCACTTTACTCCAAGACCTTCACAGGGGCTTTTGTTAGAAGGTTTTTCTTCAAAGTTCAAAGCCAAGATAGAATACCTCAACATAGTATCCATTTTTAATGACTCTCAAACTAGAATATAAACCCCTATTCAATATGCATTAACTCTCATTAGGATTTTAACAACTGCCCTCTCTCTTGTCTCTCTGTCCATGTTAGATACAAATCTCTGGTGTAACCATGGTAGATCCAGGGGAATTGGGGCTTCAGAGCATCTAGCTGATGGTTAAAATGAAGACTGATGAAATTAAGAGACAATCCAGGCTCTCCTTCATCCCCAGAGTCCTGTGACAGCTCCCTCCATGTCTAACCCCTCCTGCAAGAAAGAGGCAAATTAGGGGTTCTATTATTTATTCTCAGTGAACAAAGAAACCCTGAGGGGAATGCAGGCTGTCAAATATTAAGAACAAGTGGTGCAATTAGAAACTAGAGTTTGGGTCTTAAGTTTCTCTGTAATAGAAAAAGAAAGAAGGAAAGAAAGAAAGAAAGAAAGAAAGAAAGAAAGAAAGAAAGAAAGAAAGAAAGAAAGAAAGAAAGAAAGAAAGTTAGCGATAGGGAGACAGAGAACTTTAGAAAACACATATTCTTAAGCAAAATCTGAGAACTCAGACCCAGCCTTTTCATTCAGATTTCGTTGTTTCACCCTTGGAATAAAATATAAAGATGCTTAGAAATAGAAGCAAAATTGGCAGCCTGCTACTTGTGTAAAATAGATCCAAACACAATAAATGACAGGCACTTCTTATAAACAGTGATCTCTGAGATGATGGAGCGAATTGGCCACACCATACACAGTGGAGGCAATGGTCACTCCCTGCACCTGCAAATAAATGCTCTGTGACTACATGTGCCTTTGGAGAATACCCACTGGTATGTGAAAATCCCTGCCAGATGACAAAATGCTTTATTGAAAATAAATTAAAATTCTATATCCTTGCTTTAGAACAGAAGATGCTGTTTCATTGTCCACGTGCACAAGCTTGCTTGTAGCTATGAGGGCACATAAAGGTTCACAGTCCACACCAGGGCCACCAGGTGTCCATTGATCACATTGCCCCTGCTATGGGACATGAAGGGACTCTGGTGCCTTTCCTCTGCCTACTCTGTGATGTATGGTTTTTTATGAATGTTCTGCAATAAAGCTCTTAAAAATTGACTTGGAGACTACAGTAGAGTTATACCTGAACCATGGGCCACTTGGGGGAGGGGGAGTACTTTGGCTATTCATGTAATTGTGTGTAATTAATTACTGTCAATCTTTATGCTCCTTTTGCCATTGCTAATCTACACATGTGGATATAGAGTCTAAAATCTATAATCAATGTTATTTGCTGCATTGACTTCTGCGGGGAAAAGGAGCCTAGAATTACCTAGCCTTGAGCTCTTTTTCCTACTCTGGTTTCAAGGGAAAGATCAATAAGCTAAGCTGGTCCCCTTTTTATAGAACTGGGTGCTATTCCTATTTATCAGTGAGCAACAGGCTTTCAATCTTGTTCCCTATGCAAGCCAGGAGCCAACTTTACCCTATGTAACTACAAACCCTGTCTCCCATAGCCCCCAATTTATACCCTGTCTTGAGTACAAGTCATGCTACTTCCATATGAGCCTGCCTATCACATGGTACCCTCCTGACCCAAGCTTGGATTCCCCCAGGACATTGCATCTATGCAGTAATGGATGATGGGCATTTCATTATTCTCTATCCCTAAGGTGTATATCTATGGTGCAACGTATGGAGTTACTCAAACATCGTATTTCATAGTTGAGTAATTCCCCTAAGTCTCTTTGTGCTCTTCCAAGTAAAATCTGAGCTTCTCTGATGGGTAATTCAAGGCTGAGCTTCCCATTACTCCACACCACAGAATAAGCCTTCATCATCTATTTCTTCACTTTAAAGCATAGTAAATGAGTTGTTGATTACTGCCGTGGTATGTGTACCACTACAGCACACTTAGGGTTATCTTGCCATGCTGGTCATTGTGGTTCATAGATGTCAAAGCTGTGTGGGATGTCTTAGTCGTGTTGGTGAAGTCACTTCTTTGGAAGCATGAATGCTATCTTTCGCTACTATAAAAGCTGGTTTTCAGGTGGGAGGTATTCAGGTCAGTTCCAGTTTAGGGGTTTCCGGGACCTGTTGCACAGTGTCTTCAGCAATTGGGACTTATCTTCATTCAACCTCTGGAAATAACCTCTAACATTTTAGGCGTCTCTTGAACAATCCTAACCATCAAATTAAAAGAGGGCTTCTCATGTCTGGTATTGGGGTTTTGTTACATGATTTTTGGTTCTTAGAGGAAGCATCAATCCAGATGAGAGGAATTTCTTTAAACTATATATGTGTATTTATACACAGACTTATAGTATTATAGGTTTTTATTATGCAGATAGTTAATAGTATGATTTTTACAACTTTTTCAGACATGTTTGCTAATATTTTACTCTTCCTCTTCCTCCTCCTCTTCCTCTTTCTCTATTTTTCACTCTCCCTCCCTAATTAGAGCTATTCCCTCATTTGTCCTATTTTTCCAATCAAATTTCTTGTCTCTTGCCATTTCTCTCTCTATTGATCCCCCACTTCCCTACCACAGAAATAGTCCCTTTTTACATATCTGATTTATGCATTTACTCCAGGGTGTATACTCATATCTAAGATTTGGAGATAGCAGCCTCAAATGACAGAGAATATGGGGTATTTGTCCTTTTCAATCTTGATTTCCTAATTCAATATTATCTTTCCTATTTCCATCCATTTACCCATAAAGTTCATGATTTCACTTTTCTTTGCAGATGAATAGTGTTTCATAGTACAACAGGACAGACCTTTAAAATTGGATATTCACTACCAAATGGCTAACTCTGAGAACATATATACAAATAACATTATATGGGAAGGTTAACAGTTTGAGGGTTGAAATAAAAGAGGACATGATAGTTATAATCTCAAAATATAAAAAAAAATTAAATATTTTTTAACTTTTCAAAAGAGAGAATTAGAATAACAACTTTTTCTGCCTTCCTAAACAAGTAACAGATACCTCTGCAGATGTAAGCCAAGAAAGAAACATTTTTCTACGAATAAAATCTTTCTGAAGAAGGCTGCTTCCGCCAATACTTCTACACCAAACAGCAGTCTCCCTTCTGTTCTTTCTGCATTGAACTTAGTTTAAATAATAACCCAACAACCACCTACAACATAAACTATGTCACACTTACACCTTGTCCATGAAAAGCCACCTAATAATGAATATTTTACTGCCATGATTTTATCCATAAACGTTCCTGGTTTTAAAGATAGGCAGCTGCTATTACCACATCATATGCTGTTCTTTGCCACTCCAACCACCCTGGGTATTCTTTAAGCTCACACCTGAAAGTTTCTACTGATTCATCCTTCAAGGAGCTCAGAGATCTTCCCAACAGCCACAGTGATGAAAACATAAGACTGATAAATTGATTGTTGTTTATATCAAACAACTTTTATAATATTCATTTTTATTATAATAGTTTATAAATTTTAAAAATAATATGACAAAAAAGATATTGTAGATTTTGAAGGAGATATCTGGGAGGAGTTGGCATACAAAAGGGAAAAAGAATGTGATTTAATTCTATTTACTTAAAATATGTTTT
>JADRCD010213784.1:0-14698 GCA_019843815.1 Montemys delectorum
GCTACCTGCCCTTGCTAAATCTGACTGGAGCCTGTCCTTCCTGTGATCCTGGTTGTGTCAGAACTCCTCAGAGTCAAACTATGTCTGGGATCCTGTGATTCTGGGATCCTGTGATCCTGGGCTTGTTAGGTCACCTGGGAGTGGAGCTTCCTCTGAGTGTTGTGGGACTGGCTGAGGAGCTTGTGCCCAAGGTCTACTCTGGACACCAGCCCAGACAGACTGGAAGGAACCCGAGTCACTGGGCTGGCGGAGTTCCTGTGTGCCTGGACCCACTGGTCCCAGTTACTCCCAGTGTTGGGACAGATGTTAGTTCCTCCTCACCTCTGAACCTGGGTGTGTCAGAGTGCCTGGGAGTGGAGCTTCCTCTAGGTGTTGTGGGACTGGCTGCAAAGATGTTGGTTTCTCCTCACCTCTGATCCTGGGTGTGTCAGAGTGCCTGGTAGTGGAGCTTCCTCTGGGTGTTTTGGGACTGGCTGCAGAGCTTGCACCCAAGGTCTGCTCTGGACACCAGCCCAGAGAGACCGGAAGGAACCCGATGTAAGCAAAGGTTTTCCTCTCACAGATTCAAAATTCTAATATATCACGTGATCCTGGTAGAATCTCAAGCTTCCCCTTGCAGTTTTATAAGCTAAGCCTCCACTGTTTGCATTTCTTTCAGCAGTCTCCATTTCCAGCCTCCCTCTGAACAGCTGATGCAACTCTGGGCTTTTCCAGTTCAAAGTTTCAAATGCTTCTACCAATGCTCCCAAACCCTCCAAACTCAGGTCAATCACAGCAAGACCTCGCACTCTGGTACTAATTTCTGTCTTATTTTCTTTTGTTGCCGTGATAAATACCATGACTGACAGCAACTTGCTGAGGAAAGAATTTATTTTAGCTTACAGGTTATAGTTCATCATCAAGGGAAGCCAGGGCAGAGATCAACTGATGAATAATGCTGCTTACAGCTTGCTTAGATACCTTTCTTCTCCCCCTTCCCCCACCCCTGCCCCCTCCCCTCCCCTTCTTCTTCTTCTTCTTCTTCTTCTTCTTCTTCTTCTTCTTCTTCTTCTTCTTCTTCCTCCTTTCCTTCCTCCTTCTCCTCTGCCTTCTTCTCCTCTTTCTCTTCTTTTCCTCCTCCTCCTCCTCCTCCACCACCTCCTCCTTTTCCTCCTTCTTCTTCTTCTTCTTCCTTTTCCTCTTCTTCCTCCTCCTCTTTCTCTTCTCCTCCTCCACCTCCTCCTCTCCCTCCTCCTCTCCCTCCTCCTCTCCCACCTTCTTTATTTACAGCCTCATCGAAGCTTCCCCTCTTCCTCTCCTCCCAGTCCCTCCCTCTCCTCTTTCCTCCCCTCCTCCTTTCCCCCCTTTTCTGAGGAGAAAAAAGGTCTCCCATGGATACCAAACAGCCTTGACCTATCAAGTTGCAGTAAGACTAGGTGCATTTTCTTCTATTGAGGCTAGACAATGCAACCCAGTTAGGGAAAAGGGATCCAAAGGCGGGACATGTAGTCAGAGATAGCCCCTGCTCACACTGTAGGAGTCCCACATGAAGACTCAGCTGCACAATTGTTACCTATGTGAAGAGGACCTAGATCTGTCCCATGCATGCTTTCTGGTTGGTGGTTCAGTCTCTATGAGACCCTATGGGCCCAGGTTAGTTGATTCTGTAGGTTTTCTTGAAGTGTCCTTTAATCCTTCATTTCCCTCTTCCACAGGATTCCCCAAGCTCCACTTAATGTTTGGCTGTAGGTCTCTGCATCTGATTCCATCAGTTGCTGGGTGAAGCCTCTCTGATGACAGTTATGCTAGGCTCCTGTCTGCAAGTATAGCAGAATATCATTAATAGTGTCGGGGTGGACTTCCTCTCATGGCATGGGTCTCAAGCAGGATCAGTTATTTGTTGGTCTTTCCCTCAAATTTTGCTCTGTCTTTTACCCCTGGACATCTTGTAAGCAGGACAAATTGTGGGTCTAAGGTTTTGTGGCTAGGTTGGTGTCCTATTCCTCCATTTGAAGTTTTGCCTGGTTACAGGTAATGGCTAGTTTAGGTTTCATATTCTCCATTGTGATGAGTCTTAGCTAGGGTAAACCTAATAGATTTCTGGGAATTTCCATTGTCCTAGGTTTTTAGCTTGTCCCAGAGTTCCTATCCCCCCGTTCCTCCTCCACCTAATGTCTAATATATTTTCCCTTCTCAATGAGATTTAAGTGTCCCCTTCTCCCCACCATGTTTGTCTTTCTGGGTCTAGGTTCCTCACTCAGGATGATCTTATCTAGTCTCATCCATTTGCCTGAAAATTTCATGATGTCATTGTTTTTAACATCTTAGCCACCTTTCGTAAACACCCTGGGTTCACCCACCCAAGGATGGCACTGGCTACAGTGTCATCAACTAGCAATCAGTGAAATGCCTCATAGATGTGCCTATTGGCCTATTTGACAGGCAATTCCTCAGTTGAGATTCTGTCTTCTGGGTATGTCCAGTTTTCATTCAACTGTCAGAAACTAACCAACTGGGCTATTCAAAGGCTCTGTTGAAGGACAGGTGGAAGGATCTTATAGGTGGGAGGGGCCCAGCTGATGATGAGCTGAGTCAGAGATGTGGATGTAGGGAGCTGAGCTATCCATGGTATATGTGTGATAATCGTTCAGGACCAGTCTGCTGGAGCTATAAAACAGGGGTCCTATTGTGTCTATTCATGGTGTGGCCCATCCTCTGTCACCCTGGGGAGTCAGGGGAAGCTTCACCGAAGAATGCTGAGATGGAAGCTGAAATATTTGGTTTTGACTTGGTAGCCATTGACAGGATAGCCTGGAGATGGGGTTGAAGGCTGGCAGCAGAAACCCCAGTTGTGCCCTGATGTCTTTTCATTGGTGACAGTCTGTCCTTGGACAGGAACTGACACCTGTACATAAAAGAGTACTGCAGACAAAGAAAAAGGGTGTGTGTGCTTGTATGTGAGCATTGTACATGAGAGGGTTGTACATTATGTTTGGTGTATAAATGTATGAGTGTAGTGAGTGTGTATGAGAGTATGTATGAAAATGTGTGTAAGGATATTGTGAGAGTGTATGTATGTTAAGTATGTGAGAATGTGGTGTGTGTGTGTGTGTGTGTGTGTGTGTGTGTGATATAAGTGCCAGAGTCTGTGAGGGAACTTGTGATTGTGAATGTATGATACTGTGTGAGTGTGTGTGCTCATATGAGTGTATAAAATATGTGTTGAGGTGCTGGAGAAATGTGTGTGAGGATGAGTATATGTGTGATGTTGAGTGGGTGTGAGGTTGAGTGTGTGTCTGTATGTGAGGATATATCTGTGTGTGAGGTTATGTGTGTGGGGGTTGTATGTGTGAGGCTGTGTCTGTGAGTGAGAAGATGTATGTTGGGTATGAGGGTGTCCGTATGTGTGAGAAGAGTATGTTGAATATGACTGTGAGAGAGTGTGAGTGTACCTGCATAAAAGAGAATAATTTTGGGTCATGTGAATGTTGAGTGTGTAAGGTAGATGGTGTGTGTGTGTGTGTGTGTGTGTGTGTGTGTGTGTGTGTGTGTGTGAAAGTGTGCATGTTTATGTTTCTTTGTACTTGCATACAGATGGGGAGGAATCTGTTCTCTGTTCAGCAGCCAGAAGTCAGCTTAGAAGTCAGCCCTTTGCCAGGATCTGACTCTCCAGCTGCCCAGTAGACAAGTGCCAGGATTGCCTTTGTTCACCTGCAGGGCTTGGCTAGTTCCCCAAGGATTCCCCTTTTCCACACCAACCACAGAGAAGCTTGGAACAGGGGCAGAAAGCTGTTCCATGCCTCTAACTCTGGAGCCACTCACACACTGTTGTCCTGCCCTAACCTCTGGTCGGGAGTGCCTCTCACTTTGTTTTGCTCATGTTTAACATCCCTCAATTGTCCCTGGGCTCTGTGGCCTGACCATCCTTTGACCCCTGACAGGCTTTCTAGTACCTGGGATGTTCCATTGCTGGCATGTTCTATACCCTGTGCTTTTCTAGGTCAGCCTCTGCCTATGCCCAGGCTTGGCACCTGAACAGTGTTTGCAGAGAGCAATCAATGCTTAATGAGTATTTGTGGAATATTTTAAATAGAAGCAAAATGAGCTCAATACATACATTTCCTTCTCACCCTCACTGCCTCTGGGAATAAAGGAATAGCCAACCCACGGTAGACATTGACATGTAATTTTGGTTTTTACCAGTGCACAGTTTGAAAAGGATCTTATCATTCTCCTGGTACCAAAATTCACATTTCATTTCATTAATCAAAATGGGCAATGTTTTCTTGAATTTAGTCACTTCAGAAAATGAGGACTGGTATAAATGGTTTTCAAATCATGATTTTAAAAGGGGCTATTGTGTAGGTCACTAGCATTTGGTTTTTCAGTGAGTGAAGAAAGTAGCTCAAGAGAGTGTGTATGAATGGAGGCAGACTTCTTATCCATCCGAGAGCCATGGATTGATTGTGAGTGGTGCTAGGCCTATATGCAAATCTACCACTTTACTAGCAAACTGAGCCTATTTCCTACAGAACATTTTATGCCAAAGACTGATAGCAAGTCTCCTCAAACAGATCTCCATCCAAATTTGAAATTCTACTGCAGCACATGGCCAGTTTTTGCTGTACAATGAACAACAGCAAGACATCAATGACTTAAATACTATTTTTTCTCATGGCCTCAGGGGTGCTGTGGATCTGTTCTGGGTCCCAGCTCTGAGCTCTGTTAGCTGGGTGGTCCTGTTTCTGAACCTATGGACTGACAGGGACTTGCCTGGGTACCTTTATTGGTGAGTTTCTTCATGTTCTTTTAATCTCTTCTCCCAGGGGCCCAGGAAACGAGCTGTAGCATGTGTGGAGGGAATCATGGGTAGGCTCAGAGTTCATTTGGAACAAATGTATCACTCCTATTGTATCAATTGGTTTTCTTGTCACTGTGACCAAGTACCCAACAAGAGGCAATTTACAGGAGGAAGAGTTTGTTTTGGCACACAGCTGTGAGCAGTGTGGCCCATCATGGTTGAGAAGGCATAGTGTGGCTTGGTCCAAACCTGGCACCATGAGTGTTGACCAGGACGCAAAGAGGGATATAGGTGACTGTCCTGTCTTCCTCTTTCCCTTTTTAATCAGTCAGGGACCGCAGCCCATTGGGTGGTGTCCCCCCATATTCATTTGAGTCTTTCCTCCTCAGTTCAACATCTCTGGAGACACCTTCATAAACACACCAAAGGATGAGCCTCATTAGTACATTAAACATAACCTAATTGACAACCAAAATTAATCGTATGCAGTTGGCCAAAACCACTCACGATACTGAGTCCAGATTTAAGGGGTGGAGAAATAATAGGCCCAGTAGTGAGTCGGACTCCAAAGTTGCAGTGATCTATCAGGCAATGGCAGACTGCAGATATGATAGCATTCCCATAAGATTTGCAGCTCCCACACTGGAGCTGCAAAGTTCTATTGGCCAGTGATGTCATTGTCCTCATAGCAATGCTGCTGATGTTGGTGTAAACAAACCTACTGCCTTGCAGGCATTTGCAGATGCAGAGTTTGCCACATAGCACTTGGTAATGGAAGGAAGGATTGTGCTGCTGGTTCATGAGTTTACTATACTTTTACTCATTTAGACTATGCCTTTTGTTTATCAACGTCAAAGCTAACCATAAGGCAGTGTGCTGTGTTACATCAACAGCAGCCTTGCCTATCCTGTGTTTCAGATGAATTTAAAGGCCTTAGCTATGGCTTCAGGGGGATGGCTCAGTGAATAAAATTCTTGCTGTGTAAGAGTGAGAGCCAGTGTTTGGGTCCTCCAGCACTTACATAAACACTAGGTGGGTGTGACATCTCCATGTGATCCCAGAGCTTGAGAAACTAAGACAGGATCTCTAGGGTTATCTGGCTAGCTATACTAGCTGAATCAGAGAGCTCCAGGTTCAGAGAGAGAACATACTTTAGTAAATAAAGTGGAGAGCAATCAGGGAGAATGTCCAGCATCAACCTCTGGCTTTCAAACATATGCACACACATGTGTGTAAACACCTATATACATGTATGCCAATATATATGTGGTCTCACATACACACAATGCATAACATACATTCGTATTCTTCCCCCAAAACAACAACAACAGTAACAATAACAACAACAGCAGCAGCAGTAACAGCAGCAGGTAATGACAAGTTACTGTCATTTAGGTTTGTGTAAGGGCACTCTAGGATGCTTACATAATCATGAAATACCCAATGATGGACTGATCTCTCAAAATGTGTCCCTGTTGTTGTGACATAGGACTATATGTGAGCCATTCTCCCTGCTATAAATAGATTAGTGTTGTGTGTAATAGATGGCATACTCCATAGAGACTTAGAAGAATCATTTTTGTATAAGTGAAAACCAAGGAATAGTTTGATGTTTGTAATGATAGCTTATTGAATTAGAAGGAAACTTAGAGGCAATAAAATCCCAGCAAAGCCTTTAATTGTTGTATAGATTAAAATATTTAGATTACCAGTAGCCACACCTATGGAAGTTAACCTCAGTGTTGAATCATCAAAATGGTTGTGCTGCACCAGAAATCACCATCATTGAATAAGGAAAGGGAGAAAAAAACCTTTTAGAAAAACTTGCTTTGGGATACACACAGATTTTTAGCACAGTTGGAAAGATGCTACAGAGTTAACACATAGCCTTCATTTATATGTTACATAAACCTGGTGCACTGATCAAAGTGGAGGCATTAGCAGTGGGACCATGGTGTGGTCTTGTCATGGTCTTTGTTAGGATTTTTATGGTTATGACCCTTTTTGGTTTCAGATCTCCTCCTGGATCCACTTTGCATTTTGTGCTCACAGTTCTTTAATCTTTCTTGCTCTGGGACAATTTATCTTTCCTTAGCTTTCATAAGCTTGACAGGAACACTGGCCAGGTATTGTGTCGAAAGCTTCCCAAAGTGGGTTACGTGATATTCCCTCTTATTAGACTGAGTTATGGGTTGTGAGTAAGAACTTCACAGTAGGGTGTATAACATTACTGCTTGTTCCTGGCAAATCTCCATCACTTGGTTAAATGGCATCTTCTAGGTGTCTGTACCATCAAGTAACCCTACTTGCCTTCCTAGACTCTTGATTAGCCTCTATGTTTGGCTCACACACAAGGAAGGGGAACCAAGTGCCTCTTGCAGTCCCCTCCTTTGTGGGGCTCAATGCTGGAAGTTCCACTGAGCTCAATCCTGGAAGTTCCACTGAACTACTACTCTTATAGCTGGGATTTGCTGTTAAGTGGTAAAGGGCTTCAACTGGTGCAGAGTACCTGAGTTCAGACTTTAGGCATGGGCTCTCATGCATGTTAATTGTGTAAGCCAGGAAACTTGTTTCACTTGTCTATGTTTTAGTTTATTTTCTACTGAGGCAATGACCATGCCTTTTATAGCATTCTTATGAGTTTATACAAATAAAATGCTTAGCCCTGTGCCTGACACATAATGAGGGATCATAACTGTTAGCTATTGGCAATGCTATGTGTCCATGCTTAGCTGCAAGGGAGACTGAGAAATTTAGGGCCCTGCCTTACCCTGTGGAAGCAACAAACCTAGCTAGCTAAATATCGGGATCTTGTTACTAAGGAGGAAAAGGCAGGCTGGGTATTTAAAGATGGCCAACAGCATCTGCCACAATCATTGTGCTCATGCTCTGGGTCAATAGATCTATAGTAGACAGGACTGTGATGTGACGATTTTCCCTGCCAGTGCAATGTCTCCATAGACAGACTCCATGCTGGTTTCTAAGGGGTCATGCTGGACCTCAGGACAATGAGAGACAGGGATGGCAACCAGAAGAGCTAAGAGGTCATCAGGGAAGAAGTGTCTTGCTGAGTGTTCTTGATCATCAGGAAACATTCAGCTTTCCTTCCTGCCTCCAAATCCCAGGGGAGGGCACAGTTGGTGGGTTCACACCCAGCACACACTGCAGGAAGCAACACAACGCTCTTTGGAAAGCATTTGAGATATTTTCTTTCTTTTAAATATTGAATCTATAAGGGGAAGGCTGCTGTGAGAGGTAGGTGGGTTAGAGGCTTTGCAAAGATCACAGCTACCCTGGAATATCTGTCAACAGGAATGGCTGAGAAAGAACAACCCTGCAGATGTGGAGGCCTGACCTCTAAAGGACTTGTAAGAGGGGTCCACCACCTGCCCAGCCTGATCTGTCATGTGCCACATGCTCCTTCAGAGGACAAAGAGTAGCTCCAGGAATCAAGGTTGGATCACTTCTAGTCTTCAGTCTTGAAAAGTGAGCACAAAAAAAGAAAGGACGAGAAGTGGCTTGTGTGCACGCAAATGGGATCCAAGCCCTGCAATTAGAGCTGGAGTCATTGTGCCCAGGTCTCAACTCAACTTCACTTCCTGAAGCTTGGCTCCAACAAGTGCCTCTTAATGAGCACTCCTTCCCCTTCCTTGTCATTGTGTGGGTGCCTCAGAACAGACACTTTTCCTCCAGTCTAGTGCTAACTGCCAGATCTGTACCTAGTGCATGCTTTGCTTGGAGACTGGCGGTGTTCAAGGTCACAACCAGAACCTTGACCTGTAGCCAAGAGTTGCTCAAATCTCTTTGAGCTCATGTCCCATCTGTAAATGAAGGTGTTGACCTCTATGATCCAAAGCCCCATGCAACAAAAGCTACTGTCATCTGTCTTCCAATGCTGGATTTTAGAGAGGACTTCTTTGCCCACCATGTCCCTCCGCAGCATCTAGATTTCGTTGGATGACTTCATGCTGCTGCAGTGTAAGGCTCTCTTCTTCCCATCTCAGTACCTGGCAGCCCCATCCACCAGCCCACATGAGGAGGTGCTGTGGGTGTGAGACTCTCCTGGCATCCATGATGATGCTCCGCTTCTCCCTCCAGTCAGGTTCAAATAGGAACAACAACTCGGATGCCATCACATACAAGGTCCCCTGTCTATGTCATTGACTTCCCTCACTTGCTTTCATCTTTTTGATAGCTGATGGCTGAAGGATCCTGACTTGTGCTCTCACAGTGGACTTCCTTATGTCCCTTAGACTGAAAAGCACTTCAGAAAATGCCTGTGCCTTTGCTGTTTCCAAATGTAGTTAATGAATACAGTATAGCTGTGTTTCCCATTGGAGACTGCTCCCTATTAAAGGCCTGACAAAGAACTGCAGTAGTGCCAGGGCTAGCTGTGCTGAGTGTGGCCACCTCTGGAAGCCAATTTGTGGCCAATCTGAGAGCGCCTTTCCATCATGTAATAACTATGTTCTGTTGCTCTGAACATAGACCAGCACCCCACCTCCTATTTGCCTCTATATTCTGGAAAAATAAAGGTCTATCATTTGACCCCCTTTACCCTTTTATTCAGCCACTGGCTCTGAGAACTTGCTGTAGCCAAGTCCTTCTACAGCACTTTAACACCATCCCCTTTTTCAGATCCACTTTCCTAGCATCTTTTATTTGCATGCCACTCCTATGAGCTGGCCAGAAGAGAACTCTGAGTCCCCAGGAAAGTGAATGATTTACATCAAGGACGGATTACTTATTTATCTAGACCAACTCTATCTTCCTTTGTGTGTGTGTGTGTTTATGTGTAGGATAGGATCCATATTGGATGTCTTCCTCAATTGTGTTTCAATTCTTCTTGGGATAGGATCTTTCTCTGAACACAGACAAGCCCCAGGGATCCTCCTGTTTCTGTCTATCCAACATCACTACACTGGGCATTTGCACTGATGCTGGGGATCTTCCTGAGGCCCTTGAGTGTCTATGGCAAGCACTTTATTGACTGAGCTATCTCTTCAGACTCCATCTTTTCATCTAGAACCTCTGATGTTTTGGGACTTGGTATAATGTGGTTGGTACCTGTTTTCAAGTCATTCTTGAAGTGATCTTGAATTTTTTTGTGTATATTTATATTTTCTGGTTGTGCATGCCTGTGTGGGGGTCCATAGAAGACAGGGGCCAATGTCAGTTGTTTTTCTCTATTGGTCTTCATTCTGTTTTGAGGGTTTCTCATTGAATATGGAATGTACCAATTGTCTAGACTGGTTAGCAATTGAATTCTGGAGACCCTCCTAACCCTGCCACCCAGTGCTGTGATTTTAGGTGTTTGCCACCATGCCCAGCTGTGGATGTAAGTGACAGGAATCTTCAGTCAGGACCTCATGCTTGCATAGCAAGCTCTTTATGCATGGAGCCACCTTCCCAGTTGTAGAGACCTTGTGTTTAATGTAAACTTAATGGTATCTCCTTGTAGAGATGAGTTCTGATTTGGAGAAGGCCTCTGGACCTTACAGATTGGGAACTAAAGTTGCTTTGTGCTCATAAACTTGGCCTTGGGAACTATAATGTTTGGAATTAATTGCATCAAGGACACAAAGCAGAAAATTTAAATAAAACTATATCTTCCTTAGAGTTAATCTGATCTCCTCTGAAAATGATTCCTCTGAGATAGTTCTTTAAAATTCTAATTCATCTAATTATTATCTGGACACATGACCCTTAGGGTGATTCAGGCTCTGTTGAATCTAGTGGATCAGCAAAGAACAATCTATGTGGTTGTTTGTGGTATCCCTTAACTATTTATTGAGGCCCGAATATGTAGAAAACCCTGATGATATCAAGATAGAAATGGTACCCACCTTGACCTTAAAGTCTCATGGAGCACGTTAGAAACTTGAGAGATTAGAGTATTATTTTCTCTGGTTTATTTTAAAGGCTTTATTTGCTTTTAATTATGCACATAAATACAGGTGTTCATAGAGGCCAGAGGTATTGGATTAACTTGGAGCTAGACTTTACAGGTAGTTGTGAGCTGCCTGATGTGAGTCCTGGGAACTGAACCCGGGTCCTCTACAGGAGCAGTATAAGCTCTTTACCACCAAGCCATCTCAGGAGCCCTCATTTTAGGTTTTATAATTCTTAACATGGCATGCCAATAGTGTTTAGCAATATTTGCACAGCTCTGAAATAAAGAAGGAATGTAAAAGTCACCCACAAATCCCTTCCCTGCCAACTCAAGTTGTTTTCAGTAGCCCATGTTCCCGTTTACTTTGTGGCCGCATGAATACATAATTTCTTTTGCATAAATTATGATTTTTCTTCAACAGTATGTAAATATTTTGTCATATCATCACTCAGCTACAATCGAGAGTGTATTTTTCTGCTTTGGCTGCTTTCATCATGCTGGAAGGTGATATGTAAACTACTGAGAGAGAAAAAGCATTAGTGGTCTTATGTAGTAATGGACCATGCACACTACAATGCTAATTTGCCAGAAAAGATCTTCGCATTGGGGCAATCAATAGTGGCATGGTGACTATGAGACTAACCACCTACTTTCTGATTGGGATTTGAGGCCTGCCTCATAGGAGAGATTTCAAAACTGTTATTGTTAACCTGGTCAAAAGCCCATGTATGGGACAGTCATAGGTGGGAGGTAGAACTCCCTTTTGTATTGTTAAATAATCGTATTGTCAAAATGTCTTTTATTTGTTTATGTTTATACCCACAGATTTATGTTGCTGTCAGCCTTGATCAAAGAAACTTCTTTTTTTTCAGTGGGCCATGGATAATGTTGAGATCCATTGCTGGTCAAAGTGCTAAGCATAGGTAATGCTGAGTGTTCAACCATAGAAGAGTCATTAGTATTACCATTCTCTACCCAGTGCTCAGGAAACATCATGGAAGATAGGGCAGAAAGAATGTAGAAGCCAGAGGATGGGGAAGGGAGCTGTGACATGACAGAGTCATTGTCCACATGAAATTGCAGCAACTGTGATTACCTGCACATGGTCAAGCTGTTGAAACTTTCATCTTGGATCCCTATCCATGGGGCTTCACCCCAAGCTGAGGAGCTATTGAGAGTGGGAGAGTCACTTTTCTTTAGGAGTGTGCCCCTTGGTTGGCTGCCCAGTGAGTAGCTGAACACTTCACACTTGTGTGGACAGCTGTGCTGGTTAGTTTGTGTCATGGTAGAATTATTTGGGAAGAGGAACCTCAGTTGAGAAATGCTTCCATGAGATAGCCTATGAGAAGTCTACAGGGTATTTTCTTGGTTAAGGATTTGAGGTGTTCAGGGCTAACCAATAAAGAGGGCAGTGTTGCCTTGGGCAGATGGTCCTGAGTTGTATAAGCAAGGAGGCTGAAAAAACAATGTGAAGAAAACCAGTGAGAAGCATTCATCCATGGCTTCTGTTCCAGTTCCTGCTTCTAGGTTCCTGCCTTAGTTTCCCTCAGTAGACTGTGACCTGGGATATGTAAGCCAAACAAGAAGTTTCCTCCAGAGCAATAGATTTGAATTATAAGAAAGAAGGGTGTTGTTTGAGAATGACTTAGATTCCTTAATCAGTCTCTCTTTCTCTCTCCCCCACTCCCTCTTGACTATTAAAGTCCAGGGACCAGTGAGATGGCTCAGGTAGGTAGAAGTTCTAATACTATGTCTGATGCTTTGGGCCATGGCATTTTATTACAGGAAAAGAAACCTTAACTAGAACACCAACAATAATTTGACTTAGTGGGTTATTTATATAAAAGAGAGAGCATGAAGCTGGGAGGCAGATGTGTTGGGGGTCTTAGTGGAGAAACTGGATGGAAGTAGTAAGGGTGGATATGGTCAAAATACATTGTATAGACATATGAGACTTTCAAATAATTTCTAAAAATTAGAAAAGAATGAAAACCTGTCTGCTGCTACTACAGGGGTAGGTATGAATAATACCACATAGAAAGTACCAGAATTCATATCCCTGTTCCTGATAAGAGTGTCCGGGGATGGTTTTTTTTTTTTTTTTTTTTTTTTTTTTTTTTTTTTTTTTTGGTTGAATTTAAACTAGACTTTATGCTAATGAGACTGTGGCAGACATTGCTCTGAAGCAAAGAACTCAGAGCTGAGAAGGGGCTCTCAGCATAGAACAAGAGTGACTTTCAGGGTTCTTTGTCCTCAAGAAGTAGGGAGTTTGCCCAGGGCCCATTAGAGGAGAAAAGCCAACTTCTGAGACTCTTCAGAAGTTACTGGTGAGGACTCAGTTGCCTCCAGGTTATGGCAGGATCAGAACAAGGCACAGCAGGAGTGCAGGGCCGGTTACCTGCTGTCAGCCTTGGGGAGCGATGGCTGGGATGCTGAGATGGAGACGGAGTGGTGATGATAGTCTGCTGCACATAATTATGTGTAAGTTCCATCCCAAAGCAAAACTAGTCATTCTCAATTAATTCTTTTGTTCTCCTCATTAAATCCTAGTTAAACTATTCCTTGTGGTATTGTTATAGAAGAGATCTGTGTGAATGTATTGTGGTGTGTGTGTGCGTGTGCGTGCGTGTGTGTGTGTGTGTGTGTGTGTTAGATTAGATTGAGAGAGACCTAAAGGATGAGTAAAGCAGCCTTCTGAGAGTGTGCAAAGGTGTTTCTAGAGCTGAGTGAGTGGCATATTGATCAGCAACTGACAGGGTGAGGCCCATCCTGAATGTCACTGGCATGAGATGCAACAGCTAGGATACTCAGATAATGCAAAGGCTGAAGTAAGAGATAGTCAACCAGTGTGAGCTCACTCTCCAACCCTCCACCTTCTGGCAGGTTCCTCCACCATGATCCCATGTCATGATGTTCTCTGCCTCACCTCAGGCCCAAAGCAATGGAACAATCAAACAAACTGAAATGATGAGCCCAGACAGACCCCTTTGTTTCTTGTGTACTTTGTCATCGTGCTGAAACATGGCTAATGAGGAACTGAGACATAAGAAAGGAACAGGGCTGTATGTCTGGGTTAGAGACTCATCCTGCACCTGGCTGTGTGTGGTTCAGATGTCACTACTGTCCTTCTCACGGTACGGCAAATATGGCCACTCAGTTCAGCAGAGCACACAGCTTCAGAATCCTTTCCTGAGCAGAAACTCTGGCAACTCTTAGGAACTGATTGGCATTAGCACTTGGAAGGAAATTATTCTAGACATGTCATTCTTAAGTGACCTCAAATTAGATTTATATTTTGTAAAAATTTCCAGTTTTTCATGAGAGACAAGCTATCTTCTTTAATCTCACCATACCCGTAATTGTGACCACAGGCTAATCTTTACAGATTGACCAAATACTCTCCCAACCCCTACCAATGAACTTTTCCATAGATACTAAGTGGAGAGGGATGGAGACAGGTGGCAACAAAGTGACTGGTTATACCCTGTTTGTATATATTGTATATTTTATTCATTCAACTCAAACATCATCAATTTTGTGTCAGGCACAGCATTAGGTATTGGGAATACAAATTCAACTGGGACAGGCAACTCGGTTTCCAGGATATTACAGTATGACTTACATTATTCATCTCAGTTTCAAGTTTCTAAAGGAAAAAGATATGCAGCATTCACCCCCGGATCCAATAGGTCAAGCATAATGCTCAGTGGTCTATGGGAAATTTAGCTGGCAACTACTCTACTGCTTCAGTGGTCATACTGAATCTAGACTTTAATAGTCTTGATTTTTTATTCTCTCTTTCTCTCTCTCTCTCTCTCTCTCTCTCTCTCTCTCTCTCTCTCTCTCTCTCTCTGTGGGTGTCTTCATGTGCACAACAGAGAGAGGGGTGGGGAGAAAGTGAAGAGAAAGAGGACAACTTGTAGGAGTCAGAGAGTCTTGGGAATGAAACTCCACTCATCAATGTTGGTAAGACCCTCTACCTGCTGAGCCCTAGACTTGTTAGTCTTTTTAGTATGTCTACATGT